>QLNU02014493.1:13610-23948 GCA_006491805.2 Dysdera silvatica | reverse complement strand
GGTATTTATTGATGTGCAGTTAGAATATTTCTGAATCGAATTAAATCAAAGTAATTTACAAGGTAAGTTCAAGGTGCCCAGTTTTCTGTTTCATAACATTTGGGCCTTCTGGTATTAATCAAATTATCTTTGGTAGCAGGCCACCGCAGATAGATACGTATGTGTGCTTATTTCTTGAATGTTTACCTACATATGTTTTATTTTACAAACTTTTTAAATTATATTTTTGCTGTTAGTCAAGGAGTGGAGGGGTGTGGTCAGATACGTCAGCTGGGGGAGGTGGGGTTAAGTCTGGTTTGATAGTTTAGTTTCATGAGATCAGAGCCTGAAGAGTTTTTAATATAGTCCGTAAAATTGTTTTTAGACCCTCTCTTCTCCTCTTCACAATTTCAGTAATGACGCACTGGGTACAAATTACATATAAAAACAATCACAACACATTATTCCAGAAAAGATTTTTTTAATACGTTAATAGCTGTTTCAGTAGCTACGTGTTGCCTTGTTCAGAACGAAACAGACTTTGCTGAAAAACGCACAGATTTCTTTTTTCCCACAACTAACAGATTTGTAGCAGCATCAGCGTAGAATTCTCAAAATTATTAGTAGGGGCCCAATCACATTTTATGGACATTTATACATTACAATATATGTAAAATCGTAATTTATTTCAGATTATTGGGGGGCTCGGGCCCATATGACTCTACGCCTATGTGTAGCAGTGAAATGGCAACTTCAGTTTGTATCGCGTGGGAACAGAGTCAGTTTCGTTCTGAAGAAAGCAGCATGCGCCTACCGAAACATTTTTTAACATGGTAAAAGCTTTTTAACTGCGAAACTTTGTTGTGGTTATCTCTCAATATATGACGACTTCAGTGCCAATTCTAGGGCAGCATCGTTCCACGATTTAACGAACTTTGGACGAGGTTTGATTGCTGTTGCAACAGAAAGAGGCACTCGATCTCCGAATTAAACCTGGTATTTGAATTTTCGCGCACAGCCAATGACGTAGGAAAGGAAGGGTCCCAGGGGGTTCAAGACGCCCCATTGGGTATCGAAGTACACTGTTCTCTTTACTGGTGAATCACTTCTGTGTTTGTCTGTGAAGGGCTGTAGATAGGGGTGGCCGGGAAGGTCAAAGCCAGGGGCGCAAATTAGAAGAGAGCGTAAAATCGCGTGGGGAGCGTAAAATCTTTCGAAAATTTCAGCGTCTGAAGAAAATCAGTGAAATAAAAGTGTCGAAATTTAATTCGTAAAACAGAATGAATATGTAATTCTAATTCGTGAATCGGTGTAGCGGAAATTAACGTTAGTTCAGTAGGATATTTTTGGAATCAACACAATGATTTGTAAAAACGTCAAATTCGTAAATTGGATGTTCGTAAAAGAACGAGTTCACTGTACTTTTATTTCTCTCCAACTCTATATGTATTTATTCTTCAGTTGTTCACCAGTCCTCCACCTCCTCAATAATAATAATATATATATTGTGATTTTTTTAATAGGAGGCAGGTCATTGTGAATAATCAATTATTCTTCAACCGAACACTGTTTCTTGTATAATCAACTTACCATTAACTTTTAAAATTCATGTTTTAAAATTTTGAAAAACAATTCTGCACCTATCAAGCAGCGGTCGATCCAGAGAGCATATTTGGGGGAGGGGGACATGTAAAATACAGTAGGGCTCATATTTATAATTAACCCACACTTAACGAATTTCTGTATATATCGTGGAAAACGTGGATTTTGTTGGATGTAAGGATTAAACGCAATACAGTTTAACCACTTTTAGCGAACAAATATTTTTAAACCCAAGTTTAGCGAGTAAATTTTCTAAGACCACATTATATAATAATTTTCTTTGAAGCTACTAAACCCCTTCCCTAATGTTGAGTTTTGGTGCTACACTCTCAAACAGATCGTATAGAAGAGATAAATGAGAAAACACCGATTTTACACCTCCAGACCTCACTGTAAATTTTACTTGTAGTTTTGCCATCGAAACTTAATTTTACAGAATGCCCCCCACCCCCTGCCCTTAAATAAAATGGTTTCTATTTTTTCTGTCTTAAAGTATTCTCAAATTAATGGTCTGCAAAATGAGATGTGGTCAGAATTTTGATATTTCAAGAATTTAGAGTCTTTTTCACAACTTTTTTTTAAGTTTGACAAGTAAACAAATATAGGCCTTAGGTATTTTTGCTGTCCTATTACAAGTTTTGTTTCGAGGGGGGACCGGTCCCTAAGATCCGCCCCCCCCTGGATACGTGAATGTTCCAGTTTCATTGAATCACCTCCCACAAATAATTTTGGCTTGTAATATTTATATCTCTGATGCATCTGTCCAAACGATCTCAAAGCAGTTCAATAGGGTTGCAGTTTTTAAAAGACTTTTAGACTTTTAAAAACACGACGTCATCTTTGTGAGGGGATGTGGGGAGCATTGTTGCTCAAATAACTAATTTATCCCCAAGGACGTTCTATTTCCCCCAGCCGTAGGGAAATTCCTTTTCGAAAGAGGAGATCTTCGATCGTTAATCGTTGGCAACACTGTTGAAGCCAACATTCGCCGAACTGATCCATAGGTGAGTAACCTCTTCTCGGACATTTTGTTTCTTCTTCTTGTAAAATCCTAAATTTTAAAATTGTAATTTATTATTGAATATATATATATAATACTTCTGCTTGGATTCGGTCGCTGTTGTTAATCGGGATGCCACGTCTCCGTTTTGGCATCGATCGTGGAAAAGCTCCCAAGGAAACAAAATGACCGGTTTGCGAGAGTTCTCAATAAAAACGGCAAGCGGCTTCCTAGATTTGTACAGTGCGCTAAAATATGAGCTCAATTTGTTGTAAAAATTATGGAAAAAAAAAAAAATCTTTGCCTTCACCTAAATTCCAATGCACTCCTTTTTTCGGCTGCTGCATATTAAAATCGAATTCCATGTGTTTAAAATGTTCCAATTATAAAATAAAAACTGAGTGATTATTTTAATTAAAAACGCTTCCATGCCCGCATAGAATGTGCCATTGACAATATGATATGGCGCTTTTTTTTGTTTTGTTTTTCAGTCGGTTGCTTATTGAGGACACTGTTACTTTCAATGGCATAACGGAAGTAATCAGCTCACATGAGTAAACCGGAAATTGTCATTTTCACAGCCAGCAATAATTCCATGGGCATTGAATTTTAATATAGTGGCATTTTGCTGATAACGTGTCATGCCATGTATGTCATGCAGTGGCGTAACGGAAAATTTCGGGGAGGGTGGGGGGCGCAGTAATTTTTTGGGGACTCCTTTTTACAAAAATTAATTTGTATATGAAAATGTATAATAATAGTTTTTATATAAATCGAACACTACGCAGATTAAATCAAACAACAATATCAATCAACGTTTATTGGCGTAGTGATACCAACGCCGATGGTATGGCGTGATTAGATGGTGAAACGTTCGAAAGAAAATAAATATTTCTGCGTTCGGTGGGACCTGGGAAGGTCGTGGGTCCCACCGAAGGCAGAAATATTTATTTTCTTTCGAACGTTTCACCATCTAATCACGCCATAACATCGGCGCTGGTATCACTACGCCAATAAACGTTGATTTATATTATTGTTTAATATATAATAGTGTCGTGTTTGCTATAAGAAATTAACAGGCGACGCATGCCAATATTTTAAACAGAACAAATGCGTGTTAGTCACCGTTTATGAGACAAGGTTCTGACGCAAAGTGTATACTATAACTTCAAAACTCGCCTAGATTTTATAATGTTCGGATGTTGAGCTCAATTTTAAAGGCAATGGAAACAGCTAAAGCTCGTAAAGTACGCGTAATAGGTTTGCCGCAGTTGGAAACCGTTCATTTTATATTTCACCTAAAGAATAAAAAAAAATCCTTATTAACTAAAAAATATATAATTTTTTTACCTATAAATTTTATGGAAAATAAACGAAGACAGAAAGGGGCCCCGCCTTGCGGGGGGGGGGTTATCAGCACGCCACTGATGTCATGCTTTCCATCACACCTTTCGTTTATGTTTCAGTTTCTACAAGTGAATGGATGTTGTAATTATGCTTGAACCTCGCCCATTCACAGCTCTCAAGGGAGGGAAAAAATTTTAAGCAGGAAAAACTGTAATTGTAATGTGTTTAATGCTATGCAGTATTTACAAAGACTGCACAATATCGCCACTAAACAGAAATAGGCGTTATTGAGAAAAATTACTCTGTAATGTAACCTCTTTCCCGCCCGTATATTTCACAATAGTTCGTTTCTAATTAACGACTATTACAACTATATGATGTTTTTTTACATACGTAGCAAATGAATTGCAAAATGCATTGCAGTTATTGCTAGTATCGCGGCAATTCAAAAAATATGGAGGCTAAAGTGTTTTAAGGGACAGTACGTGATAAAACGTGTTTTGATGTGTTTGTGTGCCTAAGGAAATCGTTGGAAAAGTTGGCCGAGCGAGCGGCACTGTATTTCCAAAAGGGCTTATGATGACCACATATGTATAACAATATGGCCTATATCGATAAAACTGCCCATGATGACATTTTTCGCCGTCTCGAGCCAGTGGCGTGGGTAGAAAGTTCATAAGGGGAGGGGTTACAGCTACAACTCATATTCCTATGTTAAATATACAAAATTTCATTGCGATGGGGGTTACAAACCCCAAAACACCCCCACACACACACTTGGCTACGCATCTGCCTCGACCAATATAATGCGTACCATTTTCAAACTTTTCTATAACGATATCTTTTTCCCAGTTCCTAAAGCCCCGTTATAGACCGATTTCATTGAATTGAAAATACTACTTATTGCAACATGCACTGCCACTTTTACACAGGGGCGAGCGGGGCCTCGCGAAGCTTAATTCTCGAATTTAAAATTTTTGTAATGTTGAAAATTTCCCCCAAAAACATTTTTGCTTCGGCTCTCGTATTTTGTACTATCTAGTGGTCATACATTATTCCTTAAAAAAAAAAAGAACACTCGTACACGTAGGAATCCCCGAAATATGTTTTGGCTCAAGACCCGCATTAACTAAGGACAGCCCTGGGAACGCGAAAGGGTGTGTGAGTTCGAAGTATTCATAACCCATGGCTGCTCCCTAGTGGTTATAACTGCAAGCTACGAACCCTCTGGGATGGGTTCGAGTCCCAGTAAGTGTTTGGTTATACGTAAAAGTATGTGTTGTTACGCAAAAGGGTAATGGGAAAGGTGGCCGCAGAAGGTACGTAAAAGTAACGTGAGTTGGAGTTCCACGTTAAGCCAATGGTTTAGGCGACCCTCGACGCCGTCTAGGGACAACAGCAGTAATTGTAACAAGTCGATTAAGCGTGCCACAAATTGTGGCATGCTGTGTCACTAGAGTAGCCGGCCTCGAGGTCCAAAGAGTTATTCCTGCACAGCCCTTCGAGTCCCAGTAAGTGTTTGGCTATACGTAAAAGTAACGTGGGTTGGATTTCACGTTAAGCCATTGGTCCCGTCTTAAAGACGACCCTTGGCGTCTAGGGACGTAACAATAACTGTAACAAATCGATTAAACGTGCCACAAATTAGGGCATGCTCTGTTACTAGCGTAGCCGGCCTCGAAGTCCAAGGAGTTATCGCTCCTTAGCCCAATGCTCCGCGTATAACGTCGTAATTTTCGTTTTGGCAGGGGCAGGGACTAAGCCACTCCTATCCCTCCCTTATTTACGCCAATGTACACTGTATATTATTACAGTGAAGTCTGTCTGCAGCGGTTATAGGCAGCGAGGTTTGTCCTTATACATTTTATACCAATCGGGGCCGTGGAAAACATCGTTATAGAAGACGATTTCACTGTAGTACGATTGTTAATTAATATACAGTTAGTGTGTTTTTATTCATTATGCGTTGCACCCTTTGTTGAACGTCTGGGCCCACGGAAAACTGTTTATATCGTTTTTGCCGTTGTTGTCTTTATTTAATCCCTATAGGGATAAAGGGCCTTCACAAAAAATCCCTATTTGTATGTGTGTGTCCACGTGCGGGCGCCTTGATTGATTGATTGATTGGCTTTTTTATGGCGCAAGAGCATCTGGACTATATACTGCGTGCGCCTTAAGTTATGCAAATGAACTACACGTGTCCGTAGCGTCCCTGTCCATTTACATCAGAGAGACCTATGGTCATGTCTCCAGTTATAGCCGCCTAAAGCATTTTTAAAGATTGACAATTTTTTTTCGATACTAAAAAAATATCACAATATTCTGAAAATAATATCCAATGCATTTCAAAGTGTGCAGAATAATCCTGTGTTGTCAAAAATTACTTTTAAATTTTTACTTTATTTTGTATAATTTATTTAATAATTTTCTGACATTTTTCCCACTTATGGTCACTTTTTTCCCCATTTATGGCCCCCTGTGTTATCCAGTTATGGACGCTTCAAATAATTTATAAATAGTGTATTTATGAAAAGCACAAGAAAAATATTTTATTATAAACTAATTTTAAAGAGAAACAAATACAAATTTACATGTTTTTGTCATATTATTAGCTTTCCCTGTCCATATTTTTCTTTAAATGAATTGTAGCTTATATCTACAGTTACCTAGGCCTATTATTTTTTGTCCACAGCATCAACAACTCCAGAAAACTTGTTCCTCAGAACAGGTCTTTTTTCAAGTAATGTGCGTTTGGGTAATTTACTAACAATGTCAACTACGTTTATGGTTGAGCTGCCATTTTCTATATATAGGGTGTTCCGAAAATATCGGATCAAAAGTATATAACCGTGATCCTTGTGCGCAGTGGACCTTTACATGGGGGGGTGGGGTTGGAAATGAATATCTATAGAATAGTGCATACTTTTAGTTTGCACAGACTGGGTCTATAGTGACCAATGGAGCTTACAAACCAAGAAGTAATGTCCCTCCCCTCCTCTAAATCTCAACTCCGGCGCAGAGTTACTAAGTAGCAGCGCCAAACTGGTTTCTAGGTGTGTTGGCATTTTTTGTGGTTGCCGAAATTGGCGACCTGATCCTATAATTGATACGATTTCATAGGTAAAGATTTCAGGGCTCCTACATAGCACTGGCAACTTCCCTCAGTGGTGCACTACGAATGTTGGTGGAAGGGCCGTAAGTCCGTGGGAGCCCTCTTGGTTCAAAAGCAAGAAGTTTAGTTTGAAAAATCAAATTTTCAAACCTCGCAACACCGATTAAGGAAGTTTGCCTAAGGACTGTTCCAATTTTTGCTACGAAGGGCAGTGGAAAAGGGTGAATTGTACAGGGGCCCCCGTGCGGCCAGTGGGGGGGAATCTCCGGTACTAAATGAAATAAAACATCCGCCCAGTATACGTTATCAAGATCCGTAGACAAGACTCTTTATCAAATAGTGGCCATAACTGGAAAAACTATTTTGAAATAGATACAAGTTATGATCACTTTATTTACTTGTAAAATTTACAAGTTACACTTATTATAGCTGAAAACAATGAAACAACAAGGTTCTATCTCATATTTAAATACTGTAAAACTTTCCAATTATAAATAGATTCTATGGATTGAAATTGACGCAAGTGGATAATGCTTAATGAAATTGTCGAGAAATCCTCCTCACAACTGACCAGCACAAAAAGAAAAAAGTGTACACCTTCTTGTTACATGTAAGAATCAGATTATCACAGCCCATTTAAGTAGCCAGTCTGTGGCCTGTTAAAATTTGAAATTTAATTGGCTAACTCACTTTCACGCTTAGAAACATAAAATTCGTGAAAGTGGCCTAACAGAGGAATCCGCACTTCAAATTTAGAGCTCCACGTGTCTTTGCTTGTCAAGTCCAGAAGTTATTAAAAATTATGTCATTAAAGACCAATTAAATTAAATTAGATTATTTAATTTAATTACATTACATTAAATTATTTAATTAAATTAAATTAAGACATATAACCAATTCAAAAATAATTCATGGAATAGAATAAATGTCTTTTCAAATGAAATAAGTATTAATACCATTGGAAAACCAATATTTAACTCGCAATTTAAGATTGAACTGATTCAGTGGTAATGTTAACGTACACCAGGAAGTACGGTTTCTGCAACCATTTACCTTCTATTAATTCTAAATATTGAACAGCTTGTCGAGAAATACTCTGCTTCCATTTATATAAGTTGGAAAACGATATAAATGAAACTGTGATAGTTGCAGTGCCGGATTTATAAATGGGCACTTGCCCAGGGCGCAAGAGGCTGCGGATTTTTTTTTTTTAATTGCAAATTATTTACCGTAGAATTCTGTCGATCAGCTAGCTCTCCCCGAGAAGGCGCCCTCCTTCCTTTTTATCTAATTACAAAATTCTGAAAAACTGTTTGAAACAACCCCTGTCCCCAAGGCGAGATCTAGCAGGGGACCTGCACCCCTTTAAGAATGTTTACCTTAAAAATGATTATTTTCAAGTAAAAAGATACTTAAAGCTGAACTTACAAGTAAAATTTTCAAGCTTCACGGCCCATCTTGTTTGTTTGGACTTTTATGGCGCAAGAGCATCTGGGCTATACTGCGCCAAACATGGTAAAATCAAAGACTGTTGTACAAGGTTCGGCCTATCTAAAATTTTGTTCTGCACACGCCCTTGCCCCCTCACAAAAAAAAATCCAGAAAAATCGTCGTCAAATAAACGATTTTTTTTTTATAAAAATATCGTTATTATATCTTATAATAATGCACATAAGGTAGGCTAACCATAAATGTCGCTCCTTCCCTATCGTCTGCGATTTTTCGTCGAATTTGAGGGGGCGGAGCCACGGCGTTTTATTTATTTCTGCTAGTATGGCGGGGCAGGGAGCATGGGCGTAACTAGCTTCGAAGTCTAGGGGGCTAACTTTTTTCTAGGAGGGGCAAAACCGCATACCTCAATACCTAGAACAGATTTTTGAGGTGGTTAACCCCCTAGTTACAGCAATGTAAGGGGCGCTAAAAATCCTTGTGCCCAGGGTGCCTCAAACCCGAAATCCGCCCCTGGATAATTATATTTTCATTTTTAGCTCTAGTTCAGAACACCACGTACGCTGAACATGGTGACATTCCTACCAATGCGACAACTGCAGGACCTGATAATATGATCATTCCATTCATGTTTCATCTCATCTATACAAAAAAAATGGCAGTTGGAATGGGACGAGCAAGTTCTTAACCAATTTCACCAAATCAAACCACGCATTGAGATGTGGCAGTCTTGCTGTAGGAGTGACCGTCGCAAAGAGGTAGCTATCGCTAAACTTCGCGTCGATCACACCCGCATCTTCCATCAACATTTGTTAAAGGGTAGAAGAAGCTCCCATGTGTGCTACAACGAACCATTAAATGTTTTGCATCTTTTATCCATTTTCACCAATTTTAACCAACAACGTTTATTAACTTTTAACAGAAATAATTTTTAACCTTTATAACATTTTATGCGACTCATTTAATCAAGAACTCACTTTAAATTTTTTCTGATATTGGCCTCTTCAATCTCATCTAACTTTAATACATCGTTTCGTTTCAATGCACTTTCAATACATTTTTACCATTACATTTTTAACTTGTTTTTATTCTAAAACAGTGTGTACGATCTCACTTTGTTTGGCACAGAATGACCCTTGTTGACCTTGCGCCAAGGCCGTACCCAGATTTTAATTTCGTGGTGGGGGGGTCAAAAAATTGTACAGCATGTATCGATGCAGTCACAGCATGCAAGGCTGTGGCCAAGTTTCACTAAAAATTTAGTTTCGGGGAGGGAGGGATCTTAGGGCCTTGTCTCTAAGATCCCTCCCTCTGGGTACGGGTATGCCTTGCGCCATAAAGATACAACCAACCACATACACCTATTGGCTAGCAAACCACAGTTTGCCAACTTCTACTTTAGGTGGAAGAGGTTCTAACGCAAGATGACCGCAAATGTCCCTGTGCTAATCAACGCAAACACTTTCATTTCCTCTATTTCTCCACCTTTCACCGTAAATAAACGAGGCCAACCTTAAACGAAAACCTCCTTATTTCATTTGATAGATACTTTAAATGAAAAAAAAATGATTTATCGCACGATTGTGAAATTTCTGACGAAAGGCGGTTGACCTCCACGCGACCTTTTGGTTGTTTATTTGTTAAAATCCCTTACCGGTCCTACGGATGTCAAAGGTCAGTCGATTGCATTGAATAGCGTAATCTCAATGACCTCGTAAGAATGCATTTGAAAAAAAAAAAAGTCGAAGTGAACAAATAAAATGGTTAAAATTTTGAAACAACGCGCAGTTTAATCACTGAGGTATTGTCGTAATAACGCGCTCGCCCAGGGTGAGGTTATCCCGTGTTC
>QLNU02014492.1:0-16911 GCA_006491805.2 Dysdera silvatica | reverse complement strand
ATGTAATTTTGTTTTTAAAAATCGCACAGACCATGTTAACCAAGATTTTTGCTGGAGCAGCATTGAAATTAGAGGAAATAAATCTAAAAATATTAGTGAGGGCTTCTGTTTTATCTTTCAAGTTTTTGAAGTGAAAATTCCGTTTTAAATTCTTTTGGAATATGATGCCTAGTATTTTAAGGTGATTTGCGATTGGTAAGGGTGAACCATAAATGTTTAGATTTGAAATAGGAGAGAATTTTCTGTTTGCTATAGAAATCCATTCACTTTTCTCTTTCGCAAATTCAAGTTTCCAATTTTTTTGCCCATATTGTTATGGAATCTGCAAATTTTTGTAGATTTTTGATAGCCAGAGGTAACATTTGAAATCACGTAAACAGACGATTAAACAACGGTTGCCGACTAGACTTTGATATCACCTGACGTCGAGCTGTGACGTCATCACCCGATTGGCAGGCTATCTGCCTATTTTGCAGGAAGAACAAACGACGATTATAGATAGAGGTTTATAGATTTGACGTGCGCCCACGTTCAGATTGTAACAAAATATTTTGCGTGGGTAGCGGCGCTGCCGGAACTAGCGGCTAATTTTGTTCGCCACATCTTTCCTCTCCAGCGCTTTCTGTTTTTCAAGAGCAGACGATTTTCATAAAAGCGGGAAAACTTTGACCGTGAGCTCTGGCAACTGCATTCCAGCGCCACCCACTGGAAATTGTTATCGCAACGAAAATAGCAATTTGCGCTTTTATTGTTGAATGCGGGCTCCGGCGATTCGTTCTCTTCGATTGGCCACTACTTCTTCGATTTCAATTTTTTTTTTTTGTCGGACAATTAATTTTCATTCGATTAATGTGCCAACTTCGTTTTGTGAGCAATTTTGTACATCTCTAGTCTGGGCTTAATTTCTGACAAAAAAAATGCAGGAGCCCTAATATTATAAATCGATTAGAACATTGAATGGCTGCAAAAGAATCGATAAATCATATCAATTGTTTATGTCCATTTTTCTGCCTGTCTCTAGTTGATACATACGTATTCTGGGTATAAGAATAATCGTCCCTTATTCGAAGGTGGTCCTTATAGGAGGTAACACTATTGCTCACTTAGTGGCGTAGTCAGAAAGTTCATAAGGGAGGGAGGGGTTATAGATTTAATGGAAGGGGTTACAGAGATACAGCTCGTATATTCCTATATTAAATACAAAGTTCCATTGCGATGGGAGGGGGGTTACAACCCCCCAAACCGACACCTGGCTACGCTTTTGTGCTCACTGTATATACTGGTACAACCACTGGTGTACGCAGGGGGTGTTCATTGGGGTTATAACCCCACATTGCAATGAAAGTTTGTATATTTAACATATAGGAATATGTTTTAGCACTGTAACCCCATTCATTAAGCCCATAACGCCCCTTATGAACTTTTTGCGCACGCCTATCTATGCATTCAACATATCTAACTCAGGTCAAGTAAATCAGTCCTCTGTTTAACGAACATATGATATGAAAAATTTGCGGATATAACGAATAAATGTTTTAGGTTAGTTTAATTTCGTGCAGTGACGTAGGAAGGGGAGGTGATGGGACTCAAGCCCCATTCGGATATCAAAACACATTGTTTTCTCTAAGGCCGCATTACATAATCTTCTTTAAAGCCGCTTGAACAACACCACCCCTATGAATTTTGAATTGTTACGTTACCGATTTTATGTGTAGTATATATGCTATATATGGAATACCACGGATATAATCAGGGCCAGATTATGGCAGGGGCTCGCGGGGCCCGCGAATATTTATTTGACAATTGTATTTAATGTAAAATATAGTAAATTGATAAAAAAAAAATTCTCTCTTTAATCCTTCTTTGGATTTACCATCCAAAGCGAATTCAGAGAAATCATAGCTGATATTTCAGATTTATATCCAATCTTTGTGTGCGCATTAAAGGGTCCCCAAATACAAGTTGGGCACGGGCCCCCGATACTCATAGTCGGCCCCTGGATATAATGAACGATTTTTTTCTCTCTGATTTTATCTTTACCCTTATATTAAAAGATTTTAGTCTTTCGCTCTGAAATATGTATTCTCACCTTGTTTGGCGCAATATGGCTCTTGCTGTTCTTGCTCTATAAAAATACAAACAACTAGCAAGGACGGACACAGACTTTCATTTGGGGGGTTAAGGACAGAATTTGCCAGGGTCTTGGAATAACCCCTTCATTTATCATGAAAGTTGGAATTTTTTACAGTGAAAAAATGTATTTGGGATGGGGGGGGGGTCATGACCCCGGTGGCCCCCCCAACCTGTGTCTGCGCTTGCCAACCAGAGTAGAAAGCAAACTTCAAATTTCAATAGCATTTAGATTGCGCTCTCATTGAAAATGGAAGCCATTATCATTACCGGATGTACCCAAAGGCGTAATTTTAGGGGGGCTGCATCCCATTTTTTCACCTTAAATTTTGTTCTGCGTCCGCCTTGCCCTTCCCCCAATATACAAAAAAAAAAATCCAAAAAAATCATCGTCCAATAAACTAAATTTGTTTAAAAAAATATCATTATTATATCTTATAATAATGCATATAAGGTAGGCTATCATAAATTTCGCCCCTTCTCTATCCTCCTATATTTTCGTCACATTTAAAGGGGCGGAACGACAGAATTTTATTTATTTCTACTAATACGAAGGGGGGGGGGGCATGGGCGTAACTAATTCGAAGCATAGGGGGCTAACACGTATACCTCAATGCTTAGAAGAAATTTATAGGGGGTTAGCCCCTCTAGTTACAGCAATGGAGGGGCGCCCAAAATCGTTGTGCCCAAGGCGTTTCGCCTCCTAAATCCGGCTTTCGCTTGATCCGCGAAACCCACTGGCGTAGTGTGGGTTGGTTACCAGCGCCCGGGGCAAGTTGAGCATCGCGCCCAGTAAAACCCGTTAGCACTCCTTTTCATTAGTCGAATACTGAAATTTTGTTCCCTAAGAATTTGGCGCCCGGGGCTTTCGCTCCAGCAGCACCGTAAAAACCCCTTACCTATGTTTGTTTGTTTTTTACATAAAAGATCATAATAACCTTTATTAATTCATACTTTTCGTTTCAGAATAAAGAATTCGTTCCTGAAAAACGGCATAAACGAATTCTTGGAGCGAGGGATGATCGTAATTTACAAGAACGAGAGAACGGGAACTGCGAAAACAAAAAACGATTCTTTAATCAAATCTTGATTCCAAGAACATTCGTGTGACGTTCACGTGACGTATCAACATCCGACGGGCACGTCTGTGGTCCTCGCTCATTGGTCCTTTATTTTAGCCTGACGTCATTGGGAGCCAATGAGAATGCTAGAAAGTGATGTCATGGTCTGTGCGTCAGAACATTAAAAAGACTTGCTCCCCACTTCGTCGTGCTGAGTCATTTTACACGTTGTTCTCGATGGTTGTGAATTTTGTTCCATGCGTGTTTTGAAGCCACCAGGTGTGGCAGAAACATTGGATTTAATTCCGTAAGTTTGTTTACGATCGGTTTTTGTGACGATTTCTCTGTAATTCATTGAATTCAAAGCTGCCCAAGCACTCGCATATGTGCTAGGCCTACATCCACGTTTTAAAGGTTAAAGCGATGGAACCTACTCTCTACGACGACTCTGGTTTCCAAACCATGAATGGGAATTTCAAGCCGATGAAGAGGCCAGCTACCCTGGAGTTCGGGTCCCAGGAGAGCAAAAGGAAAAAGCCCCTGATTGCCTCTGCCCTCTTGACTGCCGACGATGTAAACAAGCTCAAACTAATCACCCCCGAAGTTGAGAGATTCATCAAAGAATCCTTTCCTGGCAACCTAAAGACTCCTACTCCAACGCTTCTCAAATTTTCAGGACACAACGTCACTGAGGAACAAGAGGAGTTTGCGAAGGGTTTCATGGATGCCTTGGCAGTGTATCACCAGATCGGAGAGCCCAGCAACTTTGACGTTAATGTCAGTAATGCGAGTAGAATGGAAGATATGACTTTTTCCTCGAGTGCCCTTCCTAGTACAGTTGCTTCAACGCGAAACTATACTGGACTCCTGCCTGCCAGCCAGTCTTCGACCGCATCAACGGCCATCGTCTCTGCGACAATAAAACCTTCCACCTCAACTTTCTTGCCTGGTGCTCGACCTCCATCCGTCGAAAGCTCCAGTAGCAATAGTTATCCAGGTACGCTTACCATATGTGCATTGCCAAAAAGTGTTCTCGTCAAAGAGGAACTACAAACTGTGCCAAGTGATAGTTCGTCCATGGGCATGAGCCCGCCAATGTCGCCAATCAACCTCGAGGAGCAGGAACGAATCAAGATCGAGCGCAAGCGTTACAGGAACAGAATCGCTGCAAGCAAATGTCGCCAAAAGAAACTAGCAAGGATTACCCAATTAGAGAACAAAGTAAAGGACTTGAAAGACGAAAACTCCAGTCTGGGGAATATCATAGCCCAATTGCGAAACGAAATCTGCCGTTTAAAGGAAGAAGTTCTCAATCACACTAAACGAGGCTGTAAAATCATGCTTGTACACGATTATTGAAGGGATTGAACGTGAACAAACATTCGTTACTTGGTTTTCCTCGTTGTAGACTATTTATTCTGACTTTGACCGGCCATACGCATTCATTTTTATTTCCCTGTGGTGGGTTTTTAAGACTTGCAATCTTCATGCGATCTATGTATCCAGCTCTTTGCTACATCGCAAGTCAACAGAGTATGGCGGTAAAATACACTTGGTGTTTTTCTATCTCCATAACTAACACCATTGTACATGTATTAATCTGGTTCGATTCTCCCCACAGGGGAATGTAAAAACCATGATAATTTTGCACAAGTGACTTCGCTCATTTGACATACAAGTATTGGAAGTATTTAATTACATTTTCTAATTATTCTGTGTGCCAAATGCCTCCCGAAAAGTTTCATTTGGCCATTGGAGAAGTAAAAACCAATACATTTACTAATATTCATCTGAAAAACACTTTGTGAGAGTTTTAAAATGTTTTGGCGTTCATATATGAATATTTTATATTTTCAAACTTGTTTTAAGTTTTGTTCATTGCCACGAGAATGATGTTATGTTTGTGGGAGAGGACATTTAGCGTTTAGTGCCGCACATTACTTTTTTCAGTGTAATGTGTCATTATTCCCGGCGTTGCAATTCTAGATAGTAAGTTGCTCAAATTGTTTGTGTATGATCTACTGAAATTGTAAAATTTGATATTTTTCTATATCCAATTGAATTGATTTTTGTATTGTTTTATACGTAGAATTTTTGAGGTCACTTGCCAGTAGATGACATTATCTATAGCCGCTCGGGAAGTAAAAATTTTAAATTTAAAACAAAATTGTAAATGTGTTGTATATTTAAATTTTAAAAGTGTATTCAACTCGTAATGGTATATCCTGCCATAGTGCTACTGTTAGTCAATGATACCCTTTACATCCATCATGCAAGTTTTCAGCACGTTTGTAGAATTTGGGTTTTTGAGAAACCGTGCGAGATCTGTCCAAAAGAGCATTTAAAACGTTAGTATTACAGCAGTTATTAATTAATTTTTATTGAAATGATGTTTTTAATCTTAGCTATAGAGTTACCACACCATTGGAGACATAGTTTATATAAACGTAATTTACGGTATCGTAAAATAGGCTTACGCTGTTGATAATTAACAGTGTTCGTTAGTATTGAAAGTCTTAATGCTATCATACCAATCTGTATGTCATACATTATTTTTCAGTTAATGTATTCTATGAAATGTTAACTGCATACCAGTATATCTGCCATATGTAAACGTATTTATATTTAACGTTATGTGTTCCCATAATCTGGTTTTAAGATTCAGTGAAATTATTTTTGAAGATTTGTATATCATCCACCAATTAATCCAAATTTTTAGTTGATTGGTTTGAAAATTTTAAATCTACCCTCGAACCCTGTTACTTGTTAACACTGGTTGTATTTCTTGTACATTGAACGTTCGCATCATCCTAAAAGACGAAAGTTACACATAAATGTTGGATTAGAGGCTATGCACCTCCCATCTCCTTCAAAAAATTTTGAAGCTACATATGCCAATGATACAATATGCGTGGTTATTAAAACCTCAAAGGTGCATATAGGCAAGGGTGTATGCAGACTTTCATTTGGGGGGGATCAAGAACAGAAATTGCCATGGTCTTTGAATAAAACTCTTCATTTATCATGAAAGTTGGAATTTTTTACAGTAAAAAAAAAATGGTTGGGGGGGGTCATGACCCCTGTGACCACCCTCCTGTGTTAACCCTTGCATATAGGCGCCCAATTGAATAATAACTGTAATAGTAGCAGTTTCTAAAGAATTTTAAGCATGATTATTTGGAATTAATTGATTGATCATTTTCTAAATTTCAGTTGAATTTGGAATATAATTTAAAACTCCAGTTTTAACGAGTGCATACTGTGCATTGGGTAGGGTAGAGGTATGCAGGATGAGTAAACAATTTGCTATGTATAAATGCATGTATTTTTTATTTTGTGCGTTGTCAGGTGTATTCCAAAGAATTGATATGTCATCTTTGCTTTACTGTATCTACAAAGTATCGAGGTACTCTGCCTTATGCTTGTGTCAGTAACATGCAAACCGGCGTTGCAGACTCGTCAATTACAAATCAAAATGGAGGCAGAAAGATAATTAGCACATTATCGAACTAATTAAGTATTAGTGTTAGTCATAATTGGTGAAATTTTCAGGCCAACCATAGTGGAATGTCCTCGAGTTCAAATTGTTTTGTCCATTCAAATTTTTATGTAGATTATCATTACAGCATTGAAAGCTAAAATAGCATCCCTCTTTTATATATATATATATTGCCTGTCTACCATGTGAACTACCTCCTGTCTGTTGTCATGGAAACGAACGTTTGCTCATTTTCAATGAAGATGTAAAAACGTGAATGTGTCTCTTACGGCATTCCCCCCCCCATTGAAAATGGGCTACAGCAAGACTTGGCGGCCGTAGGGTGTTTTTGTGGTGGACAGAACTGTATGTAATGTCGGAAACTCTATCATGAACGTAAATTTTTTCGGGCTAAAATTTTCCACATTTGATATATTTGATCTGTTACATTAAATTATAGAAAATATGGAAGGGAAATAATTATTGGAAAGAAAATTATATGTTAAACTTTCATCTTATTTTTCTATCTTATTTTTTAAATATGTGTAAATTTATGCCTGTGAAGTGTACACTGGCATTGTGCACGGTGCTGCCCATATACGTTTTTTAGGGGCTAAGAAAAATCATGACCCCCATTCAAGGCTGTTAAACAGTAAACATACAAGATACTTAAATACTACAAAATAATTGATACTGCTTAATAATTAGCAATGAGCTAAAAAAGTATCTTATTTTAAAATGTGACTGTAAAATTTTTTTTTTTGGAAGTAAACGCATAGCAGAATCAGGCAAATTGAACTTTTAAACAGTGGTTGTGTGGACTGAAGCTCCCTGTCCACACATGGGCACGCATGTTTGTGCGCAAGTTTTAACTTTAGTGGGCAAAGTGCATTATGTGAACTAGGAATTAAAATCTGTGACAGTTTGCAAATGTCGATATGTTTATTTGCAGTTCGGGAACAGAAGCTCATCCCCCGTCCTCTGTATCATCAGTTATGACTAGTTAATACTTAAGATTAGTTAAATCAAGATTTAAACATGTGTAATTATTGAAAAATTAGTTACCAATTAATAATATGTTTTAAGTATTTTGTTGCTTACCCAATGTGTATTTAATTAAGGTGTGTATAATTTCAGTTAAAAAAATCAGCGAAATTTACAAAAACCAGCAGACTATAAAACCTGTGTTTATTTTATTAATTCCTATGATACGAAAATCAAATTCCATATGTTGCATGGTGTATACATATTAAGAAAGTGCTTGTACATACTGTGATAAAAAGATTTCGGGATTTGTAATATTCTGTACAATAATTTGTTATGCTAATGTAGAGGTTTTGTAAAAATGTGTTGAAGTTTCATTTTTTGTTTTTAGCTTTCGAAATTTTTTTACTTATGACAGAAATGTGAGATCATTTTGTAACATCGAGTGCTCATGTGTGCACGTTGAAATTTTTATTGATGAAAAGAAGCACAAATCTTTATATGCAAAGCAATAAATCTTTAGTGCAGTCTTTCACTATGGTTTCGTTATTTCTTTTCACTAATGAAGCACATGAATGCTAAGTTCACTATTAACAGTACCTGTGCTAAAAATTAAAACAAATATTAACACAACACCTAGAAATATATACTTTAAATGCATTTTCTTACATTGTGAAGGTGGACAGGCTTAGTACGCAGTGCCACACATGTAACCCTTCGGAGAATTGTTACATTTGCAGATCAGCTGAAATCAGTTGCCTGTAAAATAAGCTATGGATGTTGCAGTAATGTAGAAAATCTCACGATGGGTATATGGTCATACGTTGGTTTCTCTTGTGGTAAATCTGGATTTTAATCCAAATGGTAGCAAATACTTGCCTTCTATACTAATCCATACTCCGGTATTTGCTGAAGGTGTGCAAAGATTCTGATCAAAGACTTGAGAACAACTACCATAGTAAGAGTGCGATTATGTAAGTATCAGAATTTGGATTATGGTTCTGATGATGATCACAATTATGAATACACATAAAAAACCTTGATTACGGTTACTTGCATGCAATCAGAAATAAGTTTGATTATGATTACCTAAGGATTTCAGAAAATGATTATGATTAAATGAAATTTAAAAATGCGGTTATGATTCAACTATATTGCAAATTACAGCTATTTCAAAAGATTCGATTACAGATACGATTATGCAAAAATGTAATCAATTATAACGATCTTGCCTATCCTTGTTTTATAAAAGCACAAATAATTTTGAACAATAGTATACTTTTTCAACTCTACATTTCAGTATTTTTTTAACCTCAACTTCTTATCTTGTGCCTGATCCAGCTTCGGCTAACACATTGGAAAAAAAACACGAACTTCTCCTTGTAGTCTGAAGTTGGATTCCATATGCTTAAAGAAGTTCAAATTCATCAGGAAAAATATAGATGCATTGCCATAGGCATAGAATTATATGGGCCCGAACCTTCACCCAATAAATTGCAATTTTACATATGTATATTGCAATGTATAAATGTTCATAATATGTGTTTGGGAGCCCCCCCAATAATTTTGAAAACACTAGGCTGTTGTCCACTGCTTTATGATGTCTTACATCATACTTGATGATTGGTCATTTGTATATCATGTTATAACTAAAATGATAGAATTTTTCATACGAATGTCAGCGTTTTAATTCGCTCCTGAAAATTTGCATTCAATTGCTTTACTTTTAGTCATTCCTTCTCAAAATCGTCATAATTCAGTGCCTCTTCACAGGCAGATTTCCGTTTGGATTCCGAATTTGTGGTTCTACAATGTCGGCAAGTCTTTGATTTTCTTTTCTTTTTTTTTTAGAACACCCACCATGGTATTAACAATTTTAGCATTGCTAATAGTTTACCATATTTTTATATTTATCCTTTTGGTGTAACTCTGTTTTACAGTCCAACTTCTATATTCTATTGGAAGAAGTTTATTCCTTCAGCTTTTTAACAATATTGTTTGAAATTCAGATTTATTTGGATCTCCACAAAAAACCTTGCATCATTAAATGTGCTCAGAAGAGATGCCTATCAGTATTTGAAAATATCACTGTTTGTGTAGGGAAAATTTGGTACACGAGGCAGAGTATAGGGGCTGAAACTTGTGAAGGAAGATTGGGGGTGGGGGGGGACTTGTCAAGCTGTTTTTATATTGGCTTTTTTCTCGGTTCTCCTGCTAAGCCACAGTTCATGGTGTCGTATTCACTGTATATAATATAATACACTGTATTCGATTGTGTATAATTGTACATCTTGGTTAAATAAATATTGATTGGTACTAACCTATAGACCCTGCAGTGGTAATGAGTTTGCCTATATATATATATATAAGGTGCCATTTTCCCACGTTCACCTCCCAGTGGCATTAAGAATAACACCGAATAACCTCACTGCAATCTGTAGGTCCCGTCGCAGCATAACCCTTGCTGTCGTTGCACTATCGGAAACAAAGCCACTAACCTGGGGTTACTTTCCAATGATATCATAAAATGTATGCCTTTTTTCTGTTCAGTGTGTTTGGCAGCATGATTATCTCCCTTGGCAGCATAGCTTCTTACTCTTTGGAAAACCGTAGGTCCCTTATTATCATGACATTTGCTGTCTGCACACTGTTAAAACAAAATGTCTTGTACCTCACTGTGACATATTGGGGCAATTTTTGTACACAATCCTGTTCCCTTCCAAATCTTGTATAGGAAGAAAGGTTTATAGACTAGCATGCACGTTTACTTCCTGAACCTTATTAAGCTACATTCTGTTGTCATTAGATTCTATTCAAATTCTAAAGAAGTATCCAGGCATTTTCCCCACCATTCGCAGAAATTAGGTTTGGCGTCCATTAATATCAAACATTTGCTGTCTTTGTTTTTCCATCCATCGGTATTTTAGAATTCAATTTCTTATGTGACGGTGGGGGAGGGATTCCTATCCTTCCAAAAACAACTTCTAGACACAGCGTGATTTGAACTGCCCTTGTGTTACAAAACAAATTTCAAAGCCAGCATAGCCTTTTAAATTCATTATGGACTGGGAATTGTTTTGGATGATTTTTTATCAAATCGTTCAAATTTTTTATCATCATTCAGTCTGCGAATGCAAATTAATATAGGAATATTTTGTTGGCCCAAAATCTAGATTATGTTGTAATAAATGCTGAACTTTACATTATGGTTGCACATGTTAATTTAACGGAAAAGTTAAGTATTTTGCTTTCCAATACATTTAAATCTTACATTTGTGAAGATGACTGAAAATCTTGAAAACTGTGAAACAGATTTAAAAATTCCACAGAAGACTTGCATTACAGGAACCTTGGCTGCATGTTGTATTAAATGATCGTTATATTGAATTCATTGTGTGTCAGCATTACACTTGGTGAAATTTCCTGAGGTGGTTATAGTGCAATGAAGTTACTGTATTTCGGGAGAGTTACTAAAATACGAGTCTACTACATTGAATTAAAAAATAAAAAGGATACTTTGCGTGTAGCACAATTTAAAAATAAGTTTAATTTTTTCCATTTCATTACAATTCGTTTATGTATAATGTAATTCTAATTCAATATGTTTAACTCTGTTCACTTTGAAAAAACATAAATGTGCCACAAAGTATTTAAACGCAAAAAAGTAATGCATAGCACTTTGAATAAATTCATACTGAAGTATAAAAATAAAACAACAGACAATAGCTTCTAGTCATGTACATGGTATCAAATCTCTTGCATTAAATGGTGTCTTCTGTAATTGAAGGATATATAAATGCATAATATTTGCACTCCATTGTCATATACATAGGCATAGAGTTATATGGGCTCAAGCCCTCCCAATAATTTGAAATAAATTGCAATTTTACATATATTGTAATGTATAAATGTACATAAAATGTGCTTGCTCCCCCCCCTTCCAATAATTTTGCAAACTCTACGTTGATGGTCGTATACCATCTTTCTATACGTATCTTTGCTACAAATGATATCAGAAGATAAGCAACTTTAAATGAGGTTTGGTAGTAAGCGCCAGGGAGAGATGGATCAGAGCACCTTCGAAATCAACACAAAATTTAGATTTCCACATTTAATGATTTCAAGATGGTAATACGACTACATAACATCAGAAAAGGTATTTTGCACATGGCCAATGAAACTGAACGACTTTAGATGATGTTATCTAGCATTCATCTGATTGATTTGTGACGTTGCAACAGGTAACAGAAAATTCAATGCTGGAGTCATAAGTGGCAACTGAACATTTAGATAGTCTGCATAATGGCGACACATTGCACTAATCAAATAGAAGCAAAAATTATAAAAACTTTATTGGTGCAGTTAATTTATAAAACATTATAATAAAAACATCGTTGATAGCTATTTCGATAGCATGCACGTGGCCATCATCGTCAGAGCATGGTGGTTTCTGTTGTCCATGATGCTGGTCAGTGTTGCCATCACATTGGTTGGAAACTTGATTGGATCGACAAGGAATTACGTGTATTGGTGGATTCCTTTTCTAGCCGTGAGACGTAACAGGTTTTTTCCCAAGTGGGAGAAACCTGTGGGGAAATGCTATTGTATCTCACGGCGAGAGACTAATCCACCAATACACTTAATTCCTTGTCATCCAAATCAAGTTTCTAGCCAACATGATGGCAACACTGCCAAATATCATGGGCATAAAACAGAAGCCACCATGCTCTGACCGTGATAAACACATGCATGCTACCGGCAACGTTTTTATTGTAGTGTTTTATAAATTAACTGCACCAATAAATTTTATGTAATTTTTGCTTCCATTTAGATAGTCATTGTTACTTTCCTTGTTCTACTTGCCCACATATCCCTTTTTACTTCAATGCAGGGGTTTTTAAACTACATTGTAGCTCCATAGGACATTCCAAATTTCAGTAGAGTACGGTATGACATTGGCTAACATTTTATGAGAGGTAAAGGATGCCATGCAGAGTTTTAGGTGCAGTTGCATTTTTCGCAAAATGGGACAAGTTGCGCAAAAACGCGAAAAAACAATTTTTGCCCACATAGGCCTAGGCAGAAAATTCCTAAATGGGGGTTATAGGCTTAATGGGAGGGGTTACAGAGCTACAATTCACATATTCCTATGTTAAATATACAAAATTTCATTGCAATGGGGGGTTACAACCCCCCAAAACCACACCCTGGCTATGCCTGTCCCGACAATGCAACAGGTATTTTTAACCACAGTTTATTCTCTGAAAACAGGATTCATCGATTCCAGAATATCTGTTTTGCACTTCAGCGATCTTTTCTTGTTCCTTTTTGTTTCCTCTTCAAAATTCTTAACAGTACCTATTAAGCATTGTTGATATAAATAATTTCATTGATACGATTTTTCGAGCAATGAAAGCTACTAATATTTTTTAGCATTTTGCTACTACTTTTTTTCCCATTTTAGCATTTTTCCAACAGCGTGTTTTGAGCCAGTTTAAACCCTGGTGCCGTGGGTCCAAAATTTTAAAACTTCTGCTAGAGGGTATAAGAGACAACATCATAGAGCTTTATACCTTTCTGTGGCTCTTTAACACACTTACTGGATACAAGGTCACTGGAAACTCATAGTCTAGTCTGATGAGTTGAGATTCCAAATGTTTCAGGCAGATGGAAAATTGTACATATAAAAGGAATTCCATGGGGTAATGGACCTTATACATACCAATGAGATAAGCTATATACAACAGTGTCTCTACTCTGGTATGGCTTGTTTTTAGCTGGCATTTATTACTTGATATATATGCAGACATCACTAACAAGCTGATGCTACATATCCATCCTTGCAGATCATTTGCACCCATTTATGTTATGCATCTCAGAGGGGAGTGGGCTTTTTCAGAAAGTCAACATACCACCATACAGGTCTGTGGTCACCATATTCCACTGAAGATGACATTATGAATTGTCTCAGTTGTTGCCGGATTTAATCCCAATATAAAACATTAGGCTGAAGTTCAATGTGCCATTTGGCAAGGTTTCATCAGCGGCAAAGATTGTATTAGAGGAAATTGTAGACCATTATTCAGAAAACATGATGTACACTCGGTACACAGTATTTCGGAGAGCATGTTAAGCCTGTGCCTTGTCATGTTATGATATATTTATATGCTGTATATATTTATATGATGTATTATGATAGAGTTATATGCTACTTCAGATGGAGATTTTTCGAAGGGTTTTCTACCTTGAAAGTATAGGTCAAATGTCTGGGCAAACCCTCTTTTTTTCATCCATAATTATAACACTTGTTTCATTGGCAAAAGAGCTTCTAGCTTGTACCACCTGGAGCTAGGGTAGAATACTATCCTTAAAAGTTTTGCTCAGTTTTATAAATGTTCAGCATGTATCTCATTCAAGTTAAATACCGGTAACTTGTTGCATAACCGTATACTAATTTACTATGGCGCATGTATTGATGGGCTACTACATACGGGGAATCGCAAACCTTTAAGTAAAGGGCCATTTTTAATAAAATTTTACAACAAAAATCTGAGCCTTTGTTGGTGCACAATGACCTTGGCTGTCCTAGTGCCATAAAAATTCAACCAACTTGAAAAAAATGAACCCAATTTAACAACAACAAAAAAAAATACAAGATCTCCATTCAAGCTGAATGGAGAGTTTTTTAAATATGGAGCAGAATAAGAAGGTATTTACCAAAAAATTTTATATTCCCAAATACCATTTATTGATACTAAAAAAATATCTAATAAACATTGATTTATATATAAATTTATGAACCATAAAATTAATGAGTAAAAACAACTATATATGAATTAATGAGTTGCTTGTCGCACTGGTTTCCTTGTGTGTGTCTTTTGCAAGGGGGAGGGGTGGGAATGGTGGCCGCCGAAGGTGGCGGCGCTGTAATCCCAGACAGGACGCTTGAACAGCGTAATCAGCCGCCGAGGCGGCTGAGGGGGAGATGGATTGCCAATCAACACACCATTCATAGATGCACGTTCACGTAAAGTCGTCATTCAACGCACACCGAAACCAGCCGCCAAGGGGAACGGCCACGGCCCAGGCAGCAGGACCGGAGACACCCCCATGGGCCAGCCGAGTAACCTACAAGAACCGGCCAAGCCCGGAGAGGAAGGTGCTTAGCACAGCCACGGAGGCAGCGCGAAGGCGGGGGGATCCGGTGGGATCCAGGAGGTCAAACAGACCTGGTGGCGAGGCGAGGCCTAAACGGCGGCGGGCGAGAAGGAGCTCCTCCCTGAGGTAGTGGTAGGCCGGACACCGCAAGAGAATGTGTTCCAGTGTTTCGTCAGCACCTTCCTGACACTGGAGACACACAGGCGACGGGAGTTGCCTAATGCGGTGGACACATGGTTGTACATTTTAAAACCGCAGCTTACCACCATTTCGGATCCAGAAATCTTTCGAGTGGGGGCGGATGAGCCCTGATTCCATATCTAAGTTCCCGGTATTTTTCATTTCGTTTTCCGAAGATGCCTGCTCAAGGGGAGGCATCTCCTCATCGCCCCCACTGGATCCACTAGTGCAGTGATTTATACACGCACCCTCAACACCCCTCCAGATTTTTGGTACACCCCCTTAATGAAATCTAAACACACACAAAATCTAATCCACACCCCCTAAAAATTTTGAACACCCCCAGTTTATGAATCCTGGATAAGCCCCTGCACTAGTGGTTACCGCCCCATACACTAGAACAACAAGTTAAAGCCCAGAGTGACATAGCAGTAACGTATGCATTTAGCAGACCCTTAATCAGGAATTGACTTCCAACCAGTGGCGCACCCAGAAATTTTTTTCAGGGGAGGGGATCATTCATCCGTTAGAAAGGGGTAAATTACTTTTACGAAAAATCGAACTTTATGTACAATACAACGATGTAGTTTTCTTTTCAATATCAGATTTGGAGGTGTTTACCCCAGGTACGCTAATGATCCCAACGCTGCCAAACGTTTACTAACTGCTCATTGTAGTTTTGGGGTTGGTTCCCCAGATTTTGAGGTTCGCACACTTCGGAAAAATATAGGTGCCTTACAATAGTATAGTAACGCATGCGTTCATCGAGGCATAAACCTGGGCTTGACTTACAACAGTATCATAGGTGCTTTTCTGCCCACCGTAGCTCGGAGTTTGGTTCTCTGAGCAGCATAGATTCCAATTCTCTAGAAAGATGTAGGTCCCGGTGTAACAGGAGTGGATTGAGCCCCGAGCCCGTGCGCCCTCACCGGCGATAGGACTCGCGCCTTCTCCCAGTCTTACCCTTGTGTGTAACGTAACCTTTGCTGTCTTTTTTGTTTTGTAAAACACAAACAGTTATGGCCAATTGCTGCGGTAGATGGGCCTATGGTCGGACTGGCCAATGAAGTCACGTCAAACAAGGGCGGACGCAGGGGGAAGGTCACAGGAGGCAAAGCCCCCCCCCCCCAAATACCATTTTTCACTGTAAAAAATTCCAGATTTTATGATAAATGAAGGGTGTTATTCCAAGACCATGGCAAATTATTTCTTTTCAGCGGGTTGAAGCAAATTGCGAAGAATTGAGAAATAAAGCAAAATATATTCATTTGAATTCTAGATTTCCACTTTTTCCTCAAAATTTTCTACATACGCGTTTTTGGACAAATGACAACGACCGTTAATCAGATGAATAATGAAAAAAAAAGAGTAAGGCCGCCTTTACAAAGGATTTGTATCAATGACCATTTGGAATGTCCGAAGTTTATATAGAGCTGGAGCCCTAGAAAATTTGAAAGGTGAACTAAAGAAATGTAAAATATATCTGGTAGCCCTACAGGAAATCAGGTGGAGATGTAAATCTTAATGAAAGTGCTAACTCATCGCCTGCAGCCATATATAGGGTGTTCAAAAAACATCGCATTAACATCATATTTTCGCAATCCTTACGCCATACTAAGCAAATTTGCAAATAGTTACCATAGACGAAAATTAATATTTAATAACATATTTCAGATAGTATGTTGACAAATCGTCATACGCGAGCTGCTGTAGAAAATCAATTGAAGCGTTAAGGTGGACTTACTGGAAAGAAGACAGCTAAAACTTGTTCCGTTGGTTTGTGAAAGCTTTCCGGGAATTCCTACTCGGGGCTTTAGCAAAAACGGAAAGGCTGTGTTCGCATAGTTCCATAACCGAAACAGTGAAACATTAAATAAAATATTAAAAACAATTTAGAACTTTTACTAAACCTTTTCTCCC
>QLNU02014491.1:14964-28832 GCA_006491805.2 Dysdera silvatica | reverse complement strand
TTCGTTATATTACTTTTTTTTAATATCACATCTTCGTTATGTTTATGGTATCACAAAATACTAACGATTTAATATGATGTTTTCAATGTTAATTTAGTTGCGATTTAATTGAATGTTCATTTTTTTTTGTTAGAAGTGCATTTTAAATGCATATTTTAACGGCGAAAATGTTGTTTACTGAGCGAGAATCTACAAAACTAACTTCTTGACGTCCGTTACGAAATTATTTACATGTTAATGATAGAGTCAATCTGGTCTTGTCAGTAGGTTTACTATACGTCCGGTTCTGAAGGAAGAATACCTTTTTATTGCCGTGTCCCGTTCGTCCTGTCAGTTTAGTAAAGAGTCCGAGTTCGCCCCGTTTATACAAATGCTTTAAACTAGGCTTAAATGTTGGTCAGTCAACATATTCTGTAAACAAGTTTGTGACAATGGTGCCAATTATTTTTATGGAGACTCTCTCCTCGTTTTCGACAAGAAAGGGAAAAATACGCGTTGGCAACACTTACGCGTCTGTTTTGTAGCGTTATTCTTTGTTCCGTGCACTAACTGGCTGTAGCCATAGGCGTATGCAGAAAGTTCGTAAGGGGGGTTACAGAGCTACAACTCATATATTCCTATGTTAAATATACAAAATTTCATTGCAATGGGAGGTTACAACCCCCATCAACACCCCCTGCGTACGCCACTGGCTGTAGCATACGCATGTTGCGCACCCTTTAAGTTTTTGTTTCACGTTGTTCATCGTTTTGTTGCCAGTGGCGTAGAAATGGTGGGGTCATGGGGATCAAACCTCCCCCCTTTGGATATCAAAATACATAATTTTCTCTAATGCTGCATCGTATGGTCTTACTTAAAAATAATTGAGCCCCCATAATTTTTGAATTGCTGCGCCACTGTTTGTCGCTATAAATTATAAATGTCAAAAAGGGTGAAAGTGCACGTTCAACTATGCTTTTTAAAAAATAAATAAATCATGGAGTATAAAAAGTTTCAAGATATATAACAAGAAAAATGAAAAGCTAATACACAATGTAAATTTGTCTAAAAAATACGCAAGTTGTGCATATAAAGATATGCAGTGTTCCTGTACAACGGCGAAAAAGTTCTTATATGAAGTCTAATAAAGAATTATTTTAACTTCAATATTTTCAAGAAATAAAGAATTTTTTTTTAAGTTCAAATTTTTGTGAAATTCCGTCCTGTTTTTGTCTGTTGGGATTATAACCAGTCCAGTGCTCAGTCTTACCTCACGTTATGTAGCCTGGCACAGTGTTTTACACACGAATATAATTTCTTTGGGACGCGTGAGCGTCCACATAGAGGGTAGAGGGGCTTGAGCTCCCTAGCCGTTTAAAAATTCTATTTGCCCGAATATGCTATACATTTATTTTCAAAAGCTTTACAGTCACATTTTAAAATAAGGTACTTTTTTAGCTCGTTACTAATTGTCAAGCAGTATCAATTATTTTTGTAGCGTTTTGGGATCTTGTACATTTACTAAAATTTTCGACAGCTTTGGGAAGGAGATAATATTTTTTATTAGCTCCCTAGATGTACTTGTTCATTTTCCTCAGCCCCCCACTGGAAGCACTCGTATGGGCGGCCATGATGGGACGTCCGCACTTTTGGCAGATACATACGTTGCTCCGGATACATATTATACTGCAATTGAAAATTTTCTATGTAGGGGTTCATTTGACTATTCTATTGAAAGTTAAAAATTTATTGATTGAACCTTTTTAACTGAAAAATCTATTGGATATCTTAATTCACTTTTGATTTATGTAAAAGGAATAGTTTGAAAAATAACTCCTTCGACTTAAAGACTAATTTAATAAAATTTTCAATTTCATAGATTTTTTGTTATGGTACCGTTAAATAAATTTCCACTGGCCTTTATCTAATACACAGATTAAACTTCGAAATTACCAAAATAAAAGGTGCTAATTAATTATTTGAAAATTTTTGAAAATTTCTTTGAAGTTTGAAAATAAGCTTAACACAAATACTTGTTTTGCATTATTATCAAGTTTATTTATATCAATTTTAAAATCCACGTTATATATTTTTAATTTTGGAAAAAATATTATGCAGTCGAACCTCGTTAAGACGAACACGCTTAATACGAACCGTTTTCTGAAGTCCCGTCAGATTATATAGCATATTATTCTTTCCGGATAAGACGAATTGCTGTTAATAGGAACAGATTTTTTGTTCCCTTTGGTGTTCGTCTTAACGAGGTTCGACTGTATTTATTGATATCCCCACGGCATATTTACCCAACTTTAAAATTAAAATTCCATAAACTTATTTCATTATTATAAAATATTAAGGAAAAATATAATTTTTTAAAAAATTTAATAATATACTCCACTGCACCTACATAATAAATCTCTATTTTTTTAATTCCCTTTCTCCCTGCAAACATGTCAATATTTCCCCTTTTACTTGGACCCACATACTCGTATTTTACCAAATTATTCTGCAATGTGATCCCAGTTTGAAAATCCCAAATAAATAATAAAATTCCCTAGAACAAACCACACACTCTTGCGGTTACAACTGAAAGCACGTGTAGGGAACGGAAAATTCCCTCTTTCCGCGCAATAAAATAATTTTATTCTAATCGATCCAAGAGGATGCCACTAATCCCTGTAAATAGATAAAGGGAGGAAAGAGAAGCGGAAGCATCGTAGGGAAAAGGGGAAAAATGGACACGTGACTAAAGAAATGGATGTTAGCCAGTGTGGGATCCCCGTTTGTAAGTGAAAGGTGCCATTTAGACGATATAAGTTATGTATCGCGGCTGTATCGAAAACCTCGCCCTTGCTAAGAATGGATTATTTCGGACCATAAAGCCTAGTAATCGGCTTAGCCGCTGGGTGGCGTTAGATCGCACAGAGAGGCAAGCTTTAGACGCCTAATGACAGCTATCCAGTGGTCTATAACCACGTGTTTCTGTTCCCACTGAATTTTATTTATCGCCCTTTTTTTGACTAGGTCTTGTGTTTTATATGTGGTTTTATTTAGCAGGGGCTGGGTAAAAATACAATCAGGTTATTTGTGATACGTTCTTGTGAAAATTATGACGAAGGTCTGTCATAGGCGTAGCTGCGACATTTTTCTGTGGGGGCATGACCCTTATAAAAGCTGATTGGTTTTCTAATCGATATTTCTAAAAAATTGGGTATTGATTACCCATATTCCTATAAAAAAAATATCGATATTCGTCTAAACCAGTATACCGGAATGTCGATACAGCATTTCATTTCTCATTCACCTTTTTAAGAAATCTCTAGCATGGCACTGATCTTTAACTCGCTCGGACCACCAGGTCCTGGGTTCGAATCCTCGTGTACTCACCGGCCATTTTTTTTATTTTTTTTTCAAATTTCCTCCGCTTCCCAAACTGTAAATTGCATTAAACAAATAATATTTTTCTGAAAGTATGAAAAGCATATTTTTTCAAATTTTTAAGAATAAAATTCATTTTTAAATCCATTTTTAAGAGTATCTGCAATTCACGACTTAAGTACTTATTCTCCTCTAATAATTTGAACAAACAAGCTATCTCTCATCTGTCAACGATAGGCAATAAAGCATATTTTTTACAAATCTTGTGAATATTTAATTCGAATTTTAAACAAAAGGACAACTATCCTACAATTATGAAAAAACGACTTTCTTAATAACATTTCAAATCCATTCCCCCCCTAAAAAATTAAAAAAAACCCTCTGCCTTTTATGTTAATTGTGCAGAACCATAAAAATCTACCTTTTTTCTTGTCAACATCACCGCATTCTGAAGGAGAATCTCGGAACAAGCTTCGGCTTTATATTCTCTTCCATTTCTAACCTCAAATCTTAAAATAATTTAATATAGATCTTCTCTTACATTTCTATAATTTTTATACTGCTCAAGCTATGTATAACGAGATATTGTATATCGGGTTGAATAAGTTATTATTATTGCATAAATCAAAGCACATGCAGCCTTGCATCAAAACAATCCCCACTGAACCAATATTTTATTTTTTATTCATCTTTTTAAGAAATTTCAAGCATTTCAGCGATTTTTAACCCCATTCGGACCACCAGGACCTTGGTTCTATTCCCCCATGTAAGCACAAGCCAATTTTTTTTTAAATTTCATCCAGTTTTCAAGGCCTAAATTGCATTAAATAAATCGTATTTTTCTGAATGCGATGAATATTTTTTTTTCAGATTTTTAAAATGATATTTCATTGTCAAATCCATTTTTAAGTGTACCAAAAATTCGAAACTTAATTACTTATTCTTTCCTAATAATTTAGAGAAAAAAGATCTATATCATCGGTCAACGTTAAAAAATAAAGCAATTTTTTCAAACCTTGTGAATATTTAAATAGAGTTTTTAACAGAAGGACAACTATCTTAAATCTTGTAAAAAAAAGGGACTTTCTTAATAACGTTCCAAATCTATTTTTCCCTCCTAAGGACTTCCATTTCCAACCTCTGCCTTTTATGTTACTTGCATAAATTAGAGAACAATTTATACAGCCTACGCATCATAAACAATTTCCCTTAAACCAATAGTTGACTACTCATTCATCTTTTTAAGAAATATCTAGTATTAAAGTGAGCTTTAACCCCATTCGGACTACCAGGTCACAGGTTCGTGTCCCTATGGACGCACAAGCCACATTTTTCTTTTCATACTTCATCTGCATTCCAAATCGTAAATAACATTAAATAGGTCGTATTTTTCTAAACGCGATGCATATTTTTTCACATTTTTATGAAGAACAATTCACTTCTAAATCCATTTTTAAAAGCACCTAAAATTCGCGACTTAAGTGCTTATCCTCCACTACTAATAACTTAAAAAAAAGCTTGTTCATATATGTCAACGTTAAAAAAATGGACTATTTTTTACAAACCTTTTGAATATTTAACTCGAACTTTAAACAGAAAGACAACTATCCTTTAAGTCTTTAAAAAAAGGCCTTTCCTAATAATGCTTTAAATCCATTTTCCGTCCTAAAAAATTTGACGTCGACCATCCGTCTTTTATGTCAAATTCATAAATCAAAGCACATACTTCTACAGCTTATGCACTCAAAACAATCTTCCTTAATCTCAGTGTTATTTTCTCATTCATCTTTTTAAGAGATCTCTAGCATTGCGGCTGCCTTTCGCCCCATTCAGACCACCGGGTCCTGAGTTCTATTCTCCGCGTAAACACAAGCTACTTTTTTTTTTCCAAATTTCATCGGTTTTCCAAGCCACAAATTGCATTAAGTATATTGTATTATTATGAACGCAATGTAGTTTTTTTCGCATTTTTAAAAAGAATATTTTATTTTTAAATTCATTTTAAAAAGTACCCGAAATTCACGACTTTAAGTATTTAGTCTCCCTTAATAATTTAAGAAAAATAAATCCCTCTCTCTCTCATCTGTCAGCGTTAAAAAAATAAATTAGTATTTTATACATCTTATAAATGTTTAACTTTATTTTTATACAGGAGCATGGCTATTCTAAAATAAAAAAGGCTTTAGTAACCACCTAGCTTTCAGAGACGTATATACAGTATACGTTTTAGTGTAATATTTTTCTTGATTTTCATTTTTCAGATAACAAATTGATATACAAGTTTTATTTGTAAACGCCCTTTTTTTTGGGCTCAGTTTAAAGCCAATTATAGCACATCTGCTTATTTGTTGGGTGATTTAACTTCGAAAACAGACACGCATGCGTGACTATTTTTCTCAGTCAATTTAATCTTTGATTGCGTAATTTCTACTGATTAAAGCAAGCTTGGTAAGCGTTACACTTGTTACACCTAAAACGCAGTGTTTCGTATTAATTTTGGTTTGTGCGCAGAACAACCCATTCTTTTTAAACCCAATCGAACACTCGAACGTTTGTTACGCATTGAAGTTGGGAGTGAGGTTCATTTCATTGGTGGGTAAATGGCTGTTTCCAAGAAATAGTAAGAGAAGTTTCCTTTTCTTAGTTATGTTAGGTGAAATGGACGGAAGCGGCTGAAGGCTAGATGGTGAATAGCATTTCAAATCTATTTTTCCCTCTATAAGGAATTCTATTTCAAACCTCTACCTGTTAGGTCACTTGCATAAATCAAAGCACATTTTTATACAGATTACGCATCAGAAACGATCTCCCTTAAACCAATGGTTCATTTCTCATTTATCTTTTCAAGAAATCTCTCTAGCATAGGATTACCTTTAACCCCATTCAGCCCAACAATTTCCGGATTCGAATCCCCTTGTACGCACAAGCCACTTTTTTTTTTTTTTTTAAACTTCTTCCGCTTTCCAAAGCCTAAATTACATTAAATAAGATCTTATTTTTCTGAAAGCGATGCATATTTTTTCACATTTTTTTAAAAGAATATTTCATTTTTAAAAGTAACTGAAATTAATGATGTAAGTGCATATTTTCCCCTAATAATTTAAAGATAAATCCCAATCTTATCTGCCAAGGTTAAAAAAAAAGTTCTTTGTTTCAAACCTTGTGAATATTCAACGCGAATTTTAAACAGAAGGACAACTCTCCTAAAATCACACACAACTGACACTTGCATTTTTAGGAAATTTTAGCAGGATATCTGGATCTTTAGCATTAACGCGCCTTACATTTATCCACAATAAAAAATAAATTGCGGGAAATTTTCTGGGGGGCAGTCAGCTTTCTGGGGGGGTGCCGGCCCTCCCTGGCCTTCACCTAGTTACGCCTGTGAGGTCAGTAGCTTGCATTTGTCAAGTTTTATACCTCATTGGTAGCTCTAATTTTAAAAATTACAAAATTGATTTAAAACTGACCAAAAATTAATTTTTTTTTATCAAAATAACATGATGTTTAATCATGGGCGCCCATACGAGTATTTCTGGTGGGGGGGCTGAGAAAAATTAACGAGTACTTACTTCTAGGGCTGGGAAAAATTATTACCTGCTTTAGTTTTCAGAATTTTTTTTATTGGTGGGCCTTCAATGGTGTAACTGGGAAGGGGGTTCCTCCCAGTGGCGTGCCTAAAGGGGGGGCTATATGCAGTGGACATACAGAAGAAGGAGGAGTCATTTTCGTACATTAGCTTTAACAAATATAAATCAAATCCTCCATTAACGGACACCTCTGAAGTACAAAAACCTCCGAATCACAAACCCATCTCTGGGACAATGTAGATGACTCTCATAGAAAGCGTATTTTATTTTAACATGTATAACAGTTTTCGGTATTTATTTTACATGTACAAATATGTATTTACATATTTGAATTACACCATATGTCTATTGGTTATACTCCAAATTGTATTATACAATAAACAATTAAAGAAATACCACGCTTCATAATCAACTTGTATTTTGATATTTCAGCAAAGCTAATTTGAGCTCTGAAATGATGAAAAGATGAATATTTACAATTAATACTTTCTCATATTTCTTCGCAATTTTATCTCTATTTCTGTTTTTTCTTCAATCTCTACTATCCTCTTATATCTCTGCTCTCCACTATCCTATTATCTTTCTATTCCCTACTATTTATTATCCTCTTTATCTCTATTTTCGCTATTTCTTTCAACATATTTCTTCATTTAATGAATATCTATAATGAAAACGGAAGTCGTCTTCTTTTTTTATATACAAATTCGTCAATTACAGTTTTAGGATTAATCATGAGGGTATTGCTGAGTTCACGCTCTATGGATGCAGTGTTGCCAGATCTGAAGATTAAAAAATAGCAAACTGTGCTCCAAAAGTAGCAGATTTGAACTATTTGTAGCCCAAAAATAAAAATGAATTATTTTGCAACTAGTAGTAACTCCAACAGCAGCCTAGAGAAGGTATGGGGCTCCGGTCCCCTCCGATACGGCTCTGATATGCGACATTTCATGTGCACTCACGTACATTCTCTGAATATGGAATATCGTAGCCGTATCTCCAATGGCAGCCTAGAAAAAAGATGTGTCTGCTCTTGGAATACACGAGGTCTGCATTTAATTTTTCCGGCTCAGAACCCGTAAAGACTTTAATCCGTCACTAATCCTACAAGTGCTTCATGGGGTTTAAAATAACATTACCAAAGTTTAATTTAGGGTTTATTAATTTAATTTAGCTTTATATAATGGATAACAATATAGGAGTTTGTTAACATTATCCATTATATATATTTAATATCACCTATTTAATGTAAACATTCAGCATCATCTATATCCATCATTTCTTTATCCATCCACTGTTTTTTGACGAAGGTCTTTCCAACTTTTTTCCCTGAGTGCCTGTTTTGACTTGTTTGCGTCGGCATTATCCCAGTTTACTACTTCTTTATTTCATCAATTGTTTGATGACATTTCTTTAGCTTCAAGTGGTCTCATGTAATCTACATTAAGGCGTACACAACTGTATATATCAAATAATGACAGCACTACTAAAATATATTAAAACTATATCGAAGAAAAATATTCATGCAAGAAAGTTTACACGGAATATCATGAATTTATAAAACTTTGATTTAATATTCTCCCCCATTCTATGTGTGAGCAGTCATAAACCATTTTCATTGTCGTGTGTGGAGGGGGGGGGGGATAACGATGAGAAAGGGGGGGAGAGAAAGAGCAGACATCGTATGTGTTTCATATGACATACACACCACGTTTAAATCCTCTTTCCTACTGTCTGCAGGGGGTATGTCAATTCCCAGCTTTCCAAACCGTTACTGTCCCTTCGATCACCTCTGGATCGCAAACCCCCTGGTCGAGTGAAAAAACGTTAAAAGAGGAAATAAAAAGGGGACAGGGTCGTAAAAGTGGAGCTAGGAACTCGTAAATAAAAATAGAGGGAAATATTTCGGAGATGCTATGAGACCACTTCCGAATTTTGAATAAAACCTAACAGAACAGGCGTAGAAAAAAAGGGAAAAAGAGAAGGGAAACGGGAATATAATTTTGTGGAACCACTGTTTCCTGTCTCACATTTTCAGGAATTACTGTAGTATGAATTTTTTGGGAAAGCGAGAACTTGTCTAAAGGAATCTGGCAACTTCACGTTTTCCCGCCTTTGAAGCTTATCTTTCCTCTAGAGTGTGCAGTTTCAAAATTCTTGTTCGCCTAAATTTGGCAAAAGCAGCTTATATTTTAGTGTTTATATGCAAGCCCTTCATGAAGAAAAGCGAAGCAATTTTTTGCATAAATAATTTGTGAATTTTGGCGAAAGGAGATATGATGATCTAAACGAATGGAATACGCAGTGAACGATTTTTTTTCATACAACTTTATATTAAATGAAGTTTCCTTATTTCTTTATATGCGTTACGTGATGTCTATTTTATTATTATAACATACATACACATATGAGTCAAGAACCTCCAGTTTGACCCAAGGAAAAAAAAATTAGTAATAATAAAAGAAATTATTTTTTTTGATTAATCCTTGATAACCTATGCTTTAAAAAAATGAGATATAATTTACAATTAATTAAATTAATATCGATTAAAATTGCCTGATTTATAACAAAATTTAAGTCCAAGGCTCAAACGGAATATATTATTAAATATATGAATATCAAAAGCAATATACTATAACAGCAGATTAAAATAGAAAAAATCATTATTAAAATATTATTACCTGTACGCCCAGTCAATTATGACCTGAAATTTTTCTATATGTAACATCTGGTTCTCCTCAAGAAATCGTCCACTGTTGTTTTTCAATAAGCGTGCAGTTTTGACAAAAGAGACCCCCTTTTCCTAATTTATGAATGGCCATCTTATCAAGTCCTATTGAGATGGTGTTAAATAATGTTGGAATTGCGCCCAATACACATCTAGTATGGTGGGTAAGACTTGAGCTATTTCTTTCTATAGCCCTTCTATCACAATTTGCGAGTCCCTGTGCTTGGCGATTTTGCCACATTTATTCTCTTCTTTTCATCACCATCACTGTAGTGAGACCCTCACTTTACAGGCTTTCCAGATTGTTGCCACCGACAACTTTCGTAATTATATTTTTAAGAATTGGCAACACAATCTAAATTTACTTTTTCTTTTGTTTTAGAACTACTGTAGCATATTTAAGGTTGATATTTTGAAACAATAGAATCAATTGTATTTCGAATTCTGATAAACATCAGTCTATGATCAGCTATTAACCTATGTAGAGTGCCATCTGAGGCTTTGCCGAAAGGCTGTAATGATACTGTATTTCCATCGTTTTGTCATGAGCGTTAACTAACGAGCGCTAGATGGTTAATGTTCCAAAATATGCTTTCTTGTTGAACATGACCGGTCTTTTTATTTCCCGAATTTAATGCGTAAGTAAACACGCAACACCAGACTATTCCTATTTACTAGCACGACTCTCATGTACACACATGTAAATAATTGGTTATGCGAGAGGGAAGGAGAGCTTAATATTGGCAAATCCATGATATATATGAGCATATTGTTAAGCAGCTACGCCTGCTAATTTCACAATATAAATTAATGCTATGGCTTTCTGCTCTCCCTCATTTATAACCTAATTTATATCAATATTCTCTAAGTCTTAAGAATCTCAATTGCAACATCGAATAATATCGAAACAGATGTATCGACAATGACTCTATGTAGGTTGAATAAAATTTATTATTAATATAATGACGCATTTATATTATTTGTGATTTCTCTAGATAATACAGTTGAGTAAATGTGTGATGATCGACTCATCATTACAGCAATTCACATCAATCAGTTTCATTGCTTGCCTAAGGATGATACTGATTACGTCGGGTCCTGAAATCCGTAATATATTATTATTATTATGTCACAAGCGTTTCTGGGTTCATTAGGTCGTTCGCGTTTGCGACCCTCACTTCTATGTAAAATTCATTTATATTTGTCTGGCAATCCTATCCCAAAACTTTATCTAAAACCTTTTGGGACACCCTGTATAAACAAACTAATAAACCTTACAATTAAAAACTCGTGACCTTCAGAGATAGATACTTGGTACTGGTTCAAGTAAATTGTTTTTTATATTTTGATCAATTTTTGTTATCAAAATTTGTGATTATAACAAACTATAAATTACAGAGGGTGTTTACATACATATTTATAACAAATTTGACAGCGTAAATAAAATACACATACGATAACAATTATTTTTTGATGTATTCTATCTGCTAGCCCTGTGTTTGAGCTATTACATCTAGATTTCTAAGATAGCAGGGCTTTTGTAAAGTCAGAAGCGAAATTTTTTCCCATTTATCCTTCACAGCTTCCCACAGTCCACCCAAAGTAGGGGGGGTCGGCGTTTTGAAAGAGCTTGTTTTAAAAGTCCAAATGCACAGTAATCTATTGGTGCTACAGCTGGAGACTTAGTGGGGATATGGCTAACTGGTATTGATTTGATTCCAGTTACTTGTCTCGTTTTTTCTAGAAATGTGGTTGTAGTTTGGGAGGTGTAGCTGCTCACTTTGTCCTGATGGAATTCCACACTTCGAAAGTTAGTGAGATGCAGTTTTGGAATATCTTCTTTAAAAATAGGGATCAGAACATTATTTTGATGACACGCAGAGTTGATTTTTTGCATTTTTGCAACTTCCTTTGTTTTTAATTTTCCGTTATAAGAGATGACAGTGATGACCATAAATCATTTACTGAAAGTTTCTTTGTTGTCTTTGAACTAAACTTTTGAGTCTCTCGGGCCTATTGTGTGTGTGTTCGATAATAAATCGACCTTTGTTTATTACAATCATTTAAATAAATCCATACTTCGTCAATTGCAACATTTTTTTTCTATCTCTTTCCTGCTAAATGACTTTCATATAACAATCTGCATCTAGTCTTCCATTCAGCAATATTCCGAAGTAACAGACGATAAACTGTAATTGTTTTGTTTTAATTAAATGCAAATCTTTATTAGTTATTTTATTTATAGTTGATGTTAATGTAAGCAAAGCTTTTGCAATAGCTCTTTGAAGTTTTAGATTTACTTGGAAGGCCATAGAATGCATTTTAGAAAGGTTAGAAGAAGTGCCAACCTTTTTGGAAAATTTCTTTTGTTTGTTTTTTTCTTCTTGACATTAAAGCCTGACTATTTTTTTTCCTTTTACATTAATAACGTAGCTTATTTTATATTTTGAAACTTGAAAACCATACTTCTCGCATCGTCTTCTAATCATTGAATATAAATATTTCTCTTCGGAAAGGGTGAATAAATAGCCTTCAAACAACAGCTTCCTTTCTTACTCTAGTTCACAGCGCAAACTAAATTTTTAGTCGCAAACGATTTTTCATTTCTCAAGTAATAGCGTGTTGCTTGATTCTTTCCGGTTCGCTGTTAGCTTTTTTTTTTAAATTTAAAATCAAAGTCCTTATAAATATGTGTAAACACTCTCTGTATATCTGAAGAGAGAGTAATTATGCAAGCTAAAATTAATTATAATAGTAGAATGTGTTGAACTTAGACGTAGCCAGGGGCATTATTATAGTTCAGGTGCCATAGTCCCATAACAAAAGAATGTACAATATCAGTTATATAACAAATATATGTTATATAACAATAATAATATAGCAGTATAGAGAAGTTTTATTATTAGAAATAAAGTGTGTTTGGCGGATAAGAATAAAAATAATATTTATTTTTTCAGACCGTATGTTATATTTACATACAACAATTATTCATTGCATAATTTCGTCTATTTAAATGTGATTAACATCAGGTATATATTAATCCAATGTAAACATAATTAACTTTACTTTATTTAACATTATACATAACATGCAAGTAATAATTCTATACGTTACATTTTCTGTTTAAAATTATCATTTAATTTAATTACAAATAACGCAACTTAATCTGGAGCTGAAACGAATTCAGATTAAATAAAATCAAGGTGTATAAACGATCTCTAGACCCCAAACCCACTCATCTTAAACGTTTTTGCCTTTGTGCAAAATAATGCCCCTTCTGTGTTCTTTTTCATTCTTTTTTTATTCTTAACTTGTTGTATTAAAATGAAATTAGTTTATAAAGGATAAGCCATTTATTCTCCATTATTTTAATTTTCATTCATTCATGCTTACACTGACATTATTCCTTCTCATCATTCTCTAACAGCCATTCTTTTAATTTTAAAATTTACTTTTAAGAAATATACTTCTCTCATTTCCTTAAAAAATAATCATTCTCTCATACACTTTCAAGAATTATCATTCTCTTATACACTTTCAAGAATTATCATTCTCTCATTCACTTTAAAGAATTATCATTCTCTCATTCAATTTAAAGAATTATCATTTCCTCATTCAATTTAAAGAATTATCATTCTCTCATTCACTTTCAAGAATTATAATTCTCTCATTCACTTTCAAGGACGATCATTTCCTCATTCACTTTAAAGAACGACCATTCCTTTATTCACTTCAAAAGAAATCATGCTTATTCATTGCGAATATTTAGATCGGAGTCCCCAATGTGGGCGATATCGACCCACAAGAGGTGGATTCGGGCTAAGCGAACAATGGAAAGTTGAATTAAAAAATCATAATGTAGTGGCTACGGTATGTAAACATTTTAAATACCTAAAGATTTTAGTTTGTATTTCTCTGCTCGTATATGACTGAAACTGGTCTCGCTCATATACGATATATGATTTCATCTTAGCAAAACAGAGAAATCAGTTACATCTAGAGTTTCGTGGCGATTTTAGGCTTACTAATCTTGAATCAAATATTGCTAATTTTGTCAAAGCCATCAATCTCATCCATCACATTGCCATTGTGAATCAATTTTACTAATTTAATCAAGGTTTAAGAATTTGATTTAACAATCAAATTCGTAATGCGTCTGATTAGATACACTTATGATAGATATACAGTATGTCATT
>QLNU02014491.1:0-14864 GCA_006491805.2 Dysdera silvatica | reverse complement strand
AAATAGCTATGAAACTATACCTAGTAGTTATGAATCTATACTTAACAGTTATGAAACTATACCTAGCAGATATGAATCTACCTAACACTTATAAAGCTATACCTAATAGTTATGAAGTTATACCTAATTGCCATGAAGCTATACCTAATATCTATGAGGCTATACCTAATAGCCATGAAGCTATACCTAATAGTTATAAAGCTCTGCCAAATAGTTATGAAGCCATATCTAGTAGCTATGAATCTATACTTAACAGTTATGAATTCGTACCTAATAGCTATGAATTCGTACCTAATAGCTATGAACTATACCTAATAGCTATGAATCTATACCTAACACTTATGAAGCTATACCTAATAGCTATGAATCTATACCTAACACTTATGAAGCTATACCTAATAGTTATGAAGTTATACCTAATAACCATGAAGCTATACTTAATAGTTATAAAGCTCTGCCAAATAGCTATAAAGCCATATCTAGTAGCTATGAATCTATACCTGACAGTTATGAATTTATACCTAATAGCCATGAAACTATACCCAATAGTTATAAAGTTCTGTCAAATAGCTATGAAGTTATACCCCATGGTTATAAAGCTCTGCCAAATAGCTGTGAAGCTATAGCTAACAGTTATGAAGCTATACTATACTTAATAGCCATGAAGCTATATCTAATAGCTGACATGACGCCATTTCTAATAGCCAGAGCGTCATTTAAAATATTTGTGCCCCAGTGGGTATAATCACCGTCTTCGAACTTGCTGGATTTGGTTCAATCCCTAAGTAAGCTTGGTTATACACGTATTAGTACACTGCATACCAATACGTGAAAATACCAATATTATATATTCATGAAAATACCAGTACGTGTCAAAAAGAGTCATGCATGGCTGCACTCAATCGCTTAGCGATCGAAGCTTTGGTAATTTAATGCTTGCTATTTTATGTATACCGTATACAGATTTCTCCGTGTACTTGGCTTATATACGTATCTTTGGGTGATGCTAGTCGCCTATATGATGCCCCTATGGAGAAATGACCCACAATATATCGCTTTTAGCTGGCAGTAAATACTTCCAGATACCAATTCAGTAACAATGGCGAGTGTAGGAAATTATTTTTTAAATATTTATGACATTAGAATTAAGTTTAATAATCCACAGTTTAGGATTAAATCTGGAATTGGTTACATGTGTAAGCTGGACTCAAAACAGCAAGCATTAACTTACCAAAGCTTCGATCACTAAGCGATTGAGTGCAGCCATGCATGACTCTTTACTCGTATTTATATTTGCTAACGTGGGCTTCCCCTTAAGTAAATATAGGAGGTTGTTTAGTCAACTACACATTAGAACTTTGGGATACATTTGAATTTTAAATTTCAATCTAGAACATCATTTTTTTGGCACATAATAGCCAAAGAAATCATAATAGGCCACACATGCTTTACCAAAGGAAGGCATGCCTTCGGCAAACATACGTGTAGGGGGAAAAAGCCATGCATGGCTGTATTCGGTGGCTTGGCAATCAAGTCATTGTAATGGTGATTCAATACTCGGTACTTTGTATACGTGGCTATTTTTTCTCTCCGGACATATGAAAAAAAAGGACTTTGGATTGAACCTTGGAATATGGAGTATCGAACGCAGAAAGAGAGAGAGAGAATTCTTCATGATTACTTCCTCCACAGCAGTGGTTCAGAACCCTTTCTATACCACATGCCTAGCCAGGAAACCCGTTTATAAATATTAAGAAAAACCTGAAGGACTGTCATTTAGCATCGTTCGGACATAAACGTTAAAGTAAGTAATAAACATATCAGCATAAAAAGGCAGGTAATACTTTTCTGTTGTTGCTGGATATTGGTTATGGTTAGACTCGGCAAAGCTAACTTGGAACACTGATAAGGCACAGAGCAGTATGCTTCCGCCAGTGCAATATAGTTCGCCCTTTCTTACGCTAACAGGGTTAATAAAAGATACATTTCGGATACAAAGCGTTAAAATAATGCTCAAATACATAAAACATAGGCATGTTTGTGCAATTAAAATCTGGTATTTATTAAATTTAGGAAAAAGAAATTATAGCGAGGAGGAATTGATGGGGAGGGAATTGGGAAGGGTGACAGAATTCCCCTCTGTTCAATTCCTCCTCTCTATAACGAGTCTTTTCCTAATTAATAAATACCAGATTTTAATTATAATTTAATGATTTAACTAATTTTAATAATTTAACTCATCGTAGCGAGCGATGACGTCATTCAAGTAACTGACCACTCAGAGGACTTCGTTTGCTTGGCAGGAAGTTTGGCGCCTGGAATTTTGGCAACCGCGTTTTTCTGCATTCCAAATTAGGCGATAAATAGCCTAATAACGTTGAGGGCTAACTCAGTTTTCGCCAATTTGCGAGTGAATGTTCGTTACACGGCATGAATAGGTCACCGTAGCCTCAATATTGTATAACGCTTTGCCGCGAGTGCGGTTATCTCTAAGTGGTTGACATGGAAATGTTATAGAATTTACAGATTTCCTCCGGAATTACAAATTACTTGAGGAGCACCTAGATGGCATCGAGGTGTCATAGGGTTCCGCGATATCGTGGGGCTCAGCGGAACGCATTTTGAGGAACCCTGTTCTACAACGTTCTTAATTTACTTGATAGGGTCTCTTCTTTTGCAGTCATGACGTCATTGGCATCTTCCTTCCCTGGGGGAAAAACGCGGAAAAGTGTGTCGTCTGAAAATAAGGTTGCCAACTCTAGTTGATAACATTAGGCTCTACTAACTATTATAAATTGTGAACTATATAATTTTGTTCCCTGTGCATGACTATTAAAACATTGGAAGCATCTGGTATCAACTTATTATGTTTCGATATAGATTTCTTAAGTTACTTAGACATTCGTGAGAATGTCACTTCTGGAAATTTTATTGAGGGCATTAAATCTTGTGGACGGTCGTTTCATCAAGCCATGTTGTTAAATATACAGTGGAACTTGGTAAAGTGACCACCTCTGTAAATTGGCCAATAAAAAGTAATCACTTTTTATAAGAGGGAGAACTGGTAGGGACTTAGTGAGGCCTGTACCAAAGTCTGTCATGTACAGTGACCACCTGTCTATGGTGGCCATCGCAGTACAGTCCCAAAGGTGATCATGTTAGACAGGTTCTACTGTATTCTAGTTTCTTTAAAAATATTCTGCAAATCCAGCGGGCCACTTGATAGGTTACCGCGGACCCCATTTTGAAAAACATGAACTAAAAGAATAAAATTCTAGAGGTCTCTCCTTATACTTGCGGAATTATTAATTCAGAATATCTATACTGCTCTAGAAGGGGGGATGAATGAGAGTGGCTGACTGTCTGTACATTTATTTATTTTTTAAAACCTTTTAATTTAAAAACAATTTAAAAATGAAGCTCTGTACTGTTCACGTACTAAGTATGCCTATACTATAATTAAAATTTTTAACTGACTCATTAAACTGAAATTTTTGAATAATTAAAAGCAAGAGACATGTACGTTTCAAATGTTTTTCATATGATTTTTATCCTGCTATTTCACAGTTTATTAGAAGATACCGATGATAAAGTTCGATATTTTTTTATACAATAAATGAAAATTACAGGAGACTCCTATTTTTCGAGCGATTTGGTATATCGTGCAAAAAGTGTTTCCGTAAATGAAGCCCCCATTTATAATATTGAGATGAAAGCTTTTGCCTCAGAAATGACTTTCTCAACGACGACCGTTGAAGCACAAATTGGGGGGTTCGCTTTCTCATAAAATAAATTTCTTATAAATTATATAAAAAATATATATTGGCAGACAATTTTATTGGTTTCGCGTAGGCATACGCAATAGGATGATTTTTGTGCGATGGATAGAGAAATTCCCTGCTATTGTCCCTTTAATTTAAAATCTTATAATTTTTCCTGAGTTTTTCGATTCGATTCAATCGTTCGTACTGGCAAACTCTGTTGCATTCTTTACAGGTCAAATCGTAGCCTCTCAATACTATCAATCATTAATAAATAATGGAAAGAGGGAATATCGAATGTGTATATACAGTTCTAAATTCCTTTAAAATGACTTCAGGTTCATTTATTCAAAGATTTTAAATCCGCATAAAAGCTACAAAACAGACACTAACTTTCTCTTCTAAAAATGAACGTTTTAGAGTATTTCCCGTGAAAGTAAAGTGAGCTTCGCTTCATTAAGAACTGGATGGTTAAGATCTTTATATACTTCCTATTTTACTTACTAACCGAGATTTCGCTTCAAACTCCACAATATCTCAGAAACAGTCGAGATAATAAAAGAAGGGGACATCTCGTAAAGTTCAAAGCGCCATAAATAATAAAAATTAAAAAACAAAAAAGGGTCGTTGCAGAAATCAGAATGTGCATCGTCTTCGTATCTTTTAAGACAGCTTTAAAATTTAGTAGATAGAGCGCATATAAAATGTTTATTTCAATCCCAACAGCTTCGTTGGACGCAATAAAAAAGTTATTAATGATTTTAGGGGCGGTGATGGCCCGCGTTTCTGCCTCGTATAGCCTGTTTCGCATAAAAAAATGAAATAAAAGAAACAACGGATATTTCTAATGGTAGCAGATGGAAACGATCACGCATCCGTATCGGCCCACCCATTCACAATAAAATCGAAATTAAGACGATACGGGAAGCAGACGACAGAAGTCCTCTGATGACAGCAGGAAGATGGCAAACAGAAGCGAGGAAGTCGGACAAGATGGCTAACAAAAACATGTAATGAAAAAGGGATGAGGAAGATTTGTTTCCTTTTTGTGGTTGGTCCGTCTACTGTCTTTTCCCCCTGCTTCTCGGCGGAAGGAAGACGTCGTTACCCGGCAGCCTTTGTCGACCTTCTACTTCCGGGGACGAGCCGGAAGTAGCTCGTCGTTCCCCAGTTTTATAAACCATCTTTAAAGAAGCGCCCTCTTTTGGCATCAAAAAGAAACAGGGACTTCACTTTGAGGGTAGTTTCCCAGCTTTCAAAAAATTCGCTTCGTCGATCAACACCGCCCCACTCAATAGGCATTGTCAGAAAATCTAAACACCAATCACACGCTTTGAGTGATCGTTTTTTTATTTAAAAAGAAAATTTAAACTGGGTTTTCCCTACTTTTAAAAGAAGCAGGGGGAAAAAGGAAAATGGCGAGTGGGAGTTTCCCGCACCTAGGGGGAGTTAAATCAAATTATGGGGTGATGGCCGATGTAAGATATATCTACTTTATTTTTTACAATGACACGCTTTCATTGAATATTGAATAGAAATACATTTTTGAAAGTTGAAGTATAATATTTTAGTATTCTAAATAACAATAAACGCTTAAAATTCAAATTTAAATTGATAATACAAAATCCATTAAGAATAAATTTACACATTTCATTGTTACTTATAATTTAACCTCATTCGTTTTTAATTTATTTTTTTACATTAATCGCTTAATTCAATTTTTATTGATTTAAATAAAATTATTTTTTCATGCTTGTTTTGCAAGTGTAATGCTACTCCATTTACGTGTCCCTCAAGGTTTAGCCGAAAGATTTCTTTAAATTTAAAATATGTTAAATTACTATTATTTATTATTAAATTATCATTATTAAATTATTATTTATTATTAAATTATCATTATTAAATTATTATTTATTATTAAATTACCATTATTAAATTATTATTTATTATTAAATTATCATTATTAAATTATTATTATTATTAAATTATCATTATTAAATTATTATTTATTATTTAATATTATTATTAAATTATTTATTATTAAATTATTTATTATTAAATTATTATTTATTATTAAATTATTATTTATTATTAAATTATCATTATTAAATTATTATTATTATACTTATTATTTATATTAAATTATCATTATTAAATTATCATTATTAAATTATTATTTATTATTAAATTATCATTATTAAAATTATTATTAATTATTATTAATTATTATTAATTATTATTTATTATTAAATTATCATTATTAAATTATTATTTATTATAATTAAATTATTATTTATTATAATTAAATTATTATTTATTATTAAATTATTATTTATTATTAAATTATTATTTATTATTAAATTATTATTTATTATTATTATTATTACTAATATGTTAAATTACTATTAAATGAAAACTTTTCATACATTTATGTATATGGGCGCCCATACCACTAATACTTCTAGGGGAAGGGAGCTGGGAAAATTTATTACTTCCTTTAGATGTACAAGATGCCAAAACGCTACGAGAATAATTGATATTGCTTGACAATTAGTAATAAGCTAAAAAGTACCTTATTTTAAAATGTGACGGTGAATTTTTTTAAAGTAAATGCATAGCAGAATCAGACGAAACAAATTTTTGAACAACTAGGGGGGGGGCCTCGAGCCCCCTGCCCCTATATGGGCGCTCATGTTTGTATAGCATTACAGTGAAAATCGGTTATAACGACCTTCAAGGGACCGTGCAAATTCGGTCGTTATAACCGATAGTCGTTATAAACGATATATTTTTAAAATCATAGTATACACTTTAGGATTTTATAAATAATTTTAATGATAAATAGTAATAAACTTTTGGTTTAAAAAATTAAATAAAAATATATTTAATTATAATGAATTTAATTACGGTATATATTAAACTATATTTTTAACTATGCTAAATGCATATTTTTTAGTTTACTAAATCAAAAAAATGTGGAAAATACTATGTAAAATATACAATATAAAAAACAAATGTATTAAAAAATGTTTATTATATTATACCAATGACTTCCGAACAGTGCCGGTTTTATGATCCCTAAGCTGAGAATATAGAATTGACCCATGAAGAATGCTACCTCGTAATATTCAATTAAAAAATAATTTGTTTTAAGTTAATTATCTTCAATATTCAGGTTTAGCAGTAATAAAAATTTCTCGGACATTTGTAAATAAACAAGATTAGAATAACGTATAAATTTTAATAACAATCCCACGTGGTTCTGCTTTATGACTGTTAAGTCGCGTCGTTATATCCGATACGAATTTCCCTGCTTAGAATCTTCGTAGACTACAAAATCGCCGTCGTTATAGCAGGTTTCGTCGTTATATACGATGTCGTTATAACCGATATATTTAGTATGGAGTAGAATAGCAAATCAAACTTCTTATAAAAATTCTGTTGTTATATACAGTTGGTCGTTACAATCGGCGTCGTTATAAATGATTTTCATTGTATACGTTTTCAAATATATTTATTTTGAATATAAATGAATTTTATTAGTAGTACAAGTTCTCTAGCTACAAACGTGCATTCATTTTACCATAAAGTTATTATACATAATTTAATTTTTTTCATCTAGATTTTTGAAACAGCTTTTCTCATTGTAATATCTATTTTGCATCTTTGACTGGCGCGAATAACATATTATAGGAAAAAATTCGTGAAAATTTTCAGGAGAAGAAAAAAAAACTACATTAAAAAACAATGGAGGCTTTTTTAGCTGACGATATATTTATTGTCCCAATACGATATATTATCATCCCTAAAAAAAAAAGGAACAGAAATCCCCCTAAATAAACTTCCATCAAATAGAAAATAGAAGATTGTTTTTCTCCGACTGAGATTAAATACTTTGTAAAAACTCAGAAACAAAATTGATTTAAATATTGCAATATTTTTTCAAAACTGCAAGTCTGCGAACATATCTTGATATTGAATTAAAAGTAAAAATAAAAAATTATAGGTAATTATTTTATTACTATTACTTTTTTCATATTACCCACGCTTTTATAATAGTTTCTCATATAATATATGAATGGAATACGAGGATAATTTTATTTGATCTACATTATTTGTATAGTGTTTATGTTTGTTGTTGTTTTGTATGAAAAAACAAACAAACAATGACATGGACATGTTGTCCGAGCAAGCGGCACTGTATTTCCAGGAGAGGGAGGGACGTAGAGTCTAAGAGGTGAGTAAAAAACGAAGTAGTAGAATCTCCATTTGGAGTTCAGAGCTCTTAATGAGATGTGGTAGAAGAACCCAAGTTGGGTTCTGGTCAGTATGGTCCAGTGTGAAGTCCATCCATCACCTTCAATTCCACCCACAACGCAGAACATTTGAAACTTCTGGAAGGCCAAAAATTGTGCAAAGGCGAAGCTAAGGACGAAGCATGTAATATCTACAGACAAATTAATTTTATAAAATGCTGATTTTAATTGGTCGAAAGCTAGTGTTCTTATGATAATTTTACCAATTTTTACATTAAAATTTTTTTACAATAAATCATTATTGCGCATAATGTGTTTTATATCTAATTTTTAAAGAAATTACAGGATATCATTACGAGATATATAATTTTTTAAGGTATGCAATATTTTATGAGAGAAATATGAGCGATACACTGCGCAAAAATAATATTTAAAACAAATTACACACAAACGCAGTTTAATTTGAGCAGGAGAAACATTTTACAATTGTTTCGGTGGAAAATTAAGCGTCCACCATCGTCGTCGTTTGGACGAATTTTCTGACGATGGTGGACGCTTGATTTTCCACCTAAACAATTGTAAAAATGTATCTCCAGCTCAAATTAAATTGCGTTTGTCTGTAATTTGTTTTAAATGCAATATTTTATTTTCAATTATTTTTATGATGCAACGTGTTATTTATTCTATTGAAAAAAAATGCAGCTTTTCGATTGAGAAGATTTCTGAGCTATTTTTATTACATAACAGGTCAGCAATATAATACGTATTGCATGAATGTAACCATCGTGTAATGGCGAAGTTAAAATTGTACATCGCAATCAGATATTTCATTACGCAATTACTGGTTGCAAATGTACAAAATATACCTTTTAAATTCTTTTATGATATTTATGTTATTTGAGAGCTTTAAATTCGATGTTATTATATTAGTCGTCAATGTTCGGGTGGCAGATATCCATGTCTTGGACTTCCCATTGATTTGCATTATAAAATGATTTTAGCTTATGTCGATCAGTGACGTAGTAATTTAAAATTTACGTGGGGACTTAAGTTGCTTTAAAAGGGATTACGGAATTCGGTGTTAATCGGGACAACGCGTTTTGATACACAGTGGGAGGTACTTAAACTCTCTGAACCCGCCCACTACGACACTGACGCTTAAATTTTATTATGCCAGTTTGCCCAGGAATACACCTTCGACATAAATTACGGGCTACCCATATTTTTATGCTCATTCTATTGGTGGTGTAGGCGATGGGGATGGGGACTTCCAAACTCAAAAAATAACAGCATCGGCAAAAAGTTCCCTCAGCTAAACCACCCTCTTCTATTTAGCTATTTTTTGCTAAAAATAGCTATAAAACAAATGGAAAAAAGGCGAATCTAAATTAAACTCTTTTGAAGGAGAATTTAGTCGTAGACAGTAGCGTTTTACGCGTCAGAAAAAGTTGAGTAATCGGATTCCAACTTCGCGGGTGAGCAACAGCGCGGGAAGTGAACGAGTTGGGGTCGTTGATTGGCTGCTATATTATGACGTCACTCGGAATTTGTTGCTTCTAGTCCGCGATCTTCCCCGAAAATTCAGTAACGCAGAAGTTGTTGCTACGATCAGGTGTTGCCGGGAGCTGCTAGGAAAGCATAGTGTGGAAACAACCAATCGTAAGTTCATATTCTAAATTGAGTTTCCCTTTTGAATAAAAGTGTTTCCAATTTTAGGGAATTATTTCATTTTTATAATCCCCATTTATAATATGAGTTTTGGCCGTGAGAATGGTTATTCCAAGTAGCCATGTAGGTATCTTTATTAAATTAATATATAAAAGGGATTTTCCCCCTAGAACCAAGATTATCAACATCAAGTTGTTAACTTCCCATAATGGTAAATTAAAAGTATTCAATAACAATAAGTCATTAACATCTAATAATGGTGACATCATTTAAAGAGAGAAAATTACCAGACCATGTATGTTAGAGAAATAAATGAATCAGAATTACTGAAAATTTTACAAGCTTTAAACATAAGGGAGCAGGTGTAGATGAAATAAAACCAAAACTAGTCAAAGAAAATGCGGAAATTTTCCTTAAACCACTATTGATAATTTATGATGATATTATTGAACAGAAAAATATACCAGATGAAATGAGAATTACAAAAATCGTTCCAATTTATAAAAAAAGGTGAAAAGAATATTAAAACAAATTACAGACCCATCTCAATTTTATCAGTATTTGCTAAAATATTTGAGCGTTTATTATATAACAGATTAATTTATTTCACAAATAGATTTATAATTTTGGATAGTAGCCAACACGGTTTCTTGAAAGGCAGATCCACGAAAACTGCCTTGATAAATGTAATAACAAAAATACAAAAATCTCTGGAAAATGGTTTTATTGGAATGGGTATTTTTTTCGATTTAAGCAAGGGGTTTGACGTAATTAATATGAACATATTATTAGACACATTATCACATTATGGTATGAGAGGCAAAATTAACAATATTCTAAAAGACTATCTTCAAAGAAGGCAGCAAATAGTACGTATTAATGATATAAAATCTGTTTCGCTTGAAAATAAATATGGTGTTCCCCAGGGGTCCATTCTTGGTCCCTTCCTGTTTTTATTGTACATAAATGATATAACGCAAATAGCTAACAATGGTCATTTAACATTATATGCAGATGACACAAGTGTGTTTGTTCAGTTTAAAGACAAATATGAGTTAACTAGAACTGGTCATGAAGTAATTAAAAAATTTGAACTTTGGTTTAAAATAAATAAAATGAAAATAAATGAATCTAAAACAAAAATATTAATTTTTAGTACAAAAAATAAGAAAATTGATAGAATAGAAGATTCAGAAAAAATTTATTTAAATGAGAAAGAAACTTGAAATTGTTAAGGAAATTGATTTTTTGGAGGTGGTATTGACAAAGGACTTGAATTGGCATAGGCAGATAGAAAGAGTAAAAAAGAAGGTGAGTTCGGAAATAGGGATTTTGAGAAAATTGTCGCGAACAGTCCCCGGAGATATATTACTGGGTCTATATTATCCATTTATATACAGTCACTTGACCTATTGTAATAGCATTTGGGAAAATCTAAATAAGAAAAATACCAGACTAATTAAATCGCTACAGATTAAATTTATAAAAATAATTGAAAAAAATAAAAGTTCAAATCAAATTACACTATTTAGTAAATATGGTATTCTACCAATAGATAAGATATATGATTATAGTATACAAAAAATAATGTTCACAGGAATAAAAGAAAATAAACATATAGAGAATATTGAATTAATGGACTATGAAAATAATCGAGTTTCTAGAAGAAAAGATCAATATAGACTACCAAAAATCAGAACGGAATTTTATAAAAAAGGAATTGAATATTCGGGCATAAAGAGGAATGAAATACCAAACACTCTTAACGACATAAATAATATTAATCTATTTAGAAAAAAAAATATTAGATTATTTGCTAAGAGGTGATTTTGCGCCATTACATTGTTAGGGTCCTCAGCCTGTTAAATCGTATGATTTTTAATAGGGACCCGTCACGACGGATTGCGGTTATTTGTACTTTTTTTTATGAATTGAAGTGTTATTGTATATATATGTATTTTATAACTGAAATGGAAAGTTACTACAACCATTGTGACAAATAAATAAAAATTGTTTTTGTTTTTATGTTTTTGTGCGTTTTAACACATGCTTTGTTTTATTATTATTTGTCACATAATATGACTAATTCTTCCCCTGCTTGCATCTGGCATGTAAAACCAAGCTGCATTTTCCGAAATCTGTATGCAGCACATCAGCCATATCTTTATCCTACGTGGTCGCTTATTACTATTTCTGTGTTCTATATACAGAGATTGTTTTATTCCGATGATCTGACGTGTCGGATTATCGAAGGTACCATTTATATTTAATGAAGACTAAACTGAAGGTTTTAAAGCATCTTGTGATAAGGGTGAACATAATTTGACTGGAAAGTTTCAAATATTGTTTGGATTATGGAAATATTCAGATTAAGATCTGTGATTACCGAGATTAAGATCTGTGATTACTGAGATTAAGATCTATGGAGTTTTATTATACAGTAGGGTCTCGTTAATGTTAACTAATTGAGACCTAGACAAGTTCGGATTAACCGAAATCATTACTATAAATTTTTTTTGTCGGCTACAATTGTTTAATGTGTGTGTTTTGGTGTGCACACGCAACAGACAACGGCCAACTTTCCTTTATTGAAAATTTCAATTAGTTGGCAACACCCACTGCGATGATTGTCTATGTTTTGTCAGTCAGAAGAAGAAGAAGAAGAAGTAAGTAGATTTTTTTTCAGAAATCGAGAAAAACCGCATGTGAGACCCCTTTCCATATCGTAAGTGAACAAATAAACAATCTTAAGAGACTCTGAAGAGAGTTTGAGTTTTTTGTAATTTTTGTTTTATTTACGAAACTTGCTGAAACCGCTGCCCCGCGAGATCAATTAAAAATTTGTAAGTGGTCAGCTACCCAAAAAGGTTGGACAATCCTGCTTTAGAAGGAATTATATTTGAACGATTATGCACCCTTTTCTAAAGCAACAATTGCATGCGAAAGATGAATTTCCTGACTGGGTGCAACAAATTTTTTCAATGAATGCATGTCGAGAGTTTCAAAGACTCACAAACTAGATGGAAACAGTTTCAAGAAATTTCTTGGTCACGTAATCTTCTTTAACTGTTGCATCTGGCTACAAAATTGGCGATCGCCTGATCACAGTTGGCGACAGAGAGTTGAGGACAAGTGGGTAAAATCGTTATAACCCTATTATTATTATCTTATCGGACTTATTATTAACTATATCGGAATCATTAATAAACAGAAGCTATTAAATACTTGTTAATAATGTTATTTCCGTGGCAAAGGCAAAATGAGATTATGATAAAAAAAAAGACACCTTGATGTGATATTCCATAATTCCTTATTATTTTTTATTAAAATTTCGCGTTATTTTTTATCGCATTATCAATAAATAAAAGAAGGATTAAAATTAAAACTAATTTATTTAGAATTAGGGTAATTTAATTTTTTTGCTTTTGTTGGCCAAAACTTACAATATCCTTGAAACTATTCCTTTCGTTGAACGTAGAATTTTTATTTTCTTCATTCGAATAGCATTTAACTGAAACGAAAACATTTCCTTGAAAAAACGCTTGAAAATTTAACTTACAATTAACTCACTGTACTAAAAACTTAATTTTTACAATTAATTTTCATTGCTAAATATTTAATTTACCAAATACTTAAAAATTTAACGTACCTTCCCTATCGTTACCTTGGGAAACATTTCACTTAAAAAGAAGTTTTTATTCATTTTTTATTTGTTGCTAATACAATAACGCGTAAAAATGTAAATATTAAAAAAAAAAAACTGTTAAAATGATATTAAAAATAAAGATACAATATTAATTCCAAAATGTATAATTCCTTTAAAACAGTTGTTCCCAACCTGGGGGGTCGTGAACTGGTTTCTGGTGGGGTCGCTGAAACTGTTTTTGGTTGCAATTATTTTTATAAAGAATTTCATACCAAATGTTTCCAACGCTTTTATATTTCAACATGGCTACATTGCAATGTTCTACTAACGGTTGTTAACTTCATATCTATAATATACATTAATATGCATAATTAATATAAAATATGTATAATTTTATATTTGATGTGGGTGGCGGAGGTGGACAGAGGAGAGGTCTCAGATTTTTTGGTTACTATAAAAAAGGGTCTCGGGTTATTTGGATACTATAAAAAGTGGGTCGCGGCTTAAAGAAGGTTGGAAACAGCTCCTCTAAAACGTCCACATGTAGTTGGAGACACCTCTGGCACACATTTAGAATTAAACTTTGTTACAACGGCGTTTAAGGGACCTCTGAAATTCTGGCCCTATAACCGATAAATAATTTTAAAGCATTGGAGTAAATAATATTAAATTTCTTAGACGTCATCATTAGAACATACATTTTTACATTTATCTTATCATCTATATTTTGCGATAAAAGACATAGACTCTATATTAGAATAGGTAACGAAAAGGACTTATTTTGGCGTAATATCCAAGTTCTGTGAAAAGTTTGGAAATTTTATGACATCCTAATCGGGATTGTTATTCGACGAGCTGGGCTGTAGGGTTACTCAAGGCTGTACCCTGTGTCTTAATAGTCAAAGCACTATAATGGTAACTCAGGGTTCGCTGGTTCAAATCCAAATTTAACGCCTGTCCGATTTTTTTATCCGGCTATTATGGGCCAAGGAATAAATTCTAGTTTAATCCTTAAAACGTGGGACGTCAAGCTCAATAAAAATTCAAGTTTTGTTTAAAGTATTACTGATTCTTAACTTGTAAGTTCGTTCATTGTCGGTCGAACTAAAAGCCAAACAATAACAGTTTAACTATTTTTATAATTTTATTATATAATGGTGTCACTACTAATTTATATATAATTGTGATAACAAATATCCGACAACACGATTTTCTTTTGAACATTCAGAAAAAAAAAATCGCTGATTCTAAAGGAAATGAAGCTGCAGCTACCGAAATTATATCATTGACTTAAATTTATGAAACATATCTTTCTTCATGTATATTAGGTTACTCGTATCAAAAGCAGGGGCGGACACAGATTTTCAATTTCATGGAGGGGAGGGGTCAAGGAGAATTCTCGTGGCCTTGAATAACACCATTTATCATGAAAGTTGAAACTTTTTGCAATGAAAAAATATAGTTTGAGGAGAGTCATGACCTCTGTGACCTCCCGCCCCCGTGTCCGCGCTCGATCAAAAGACGTGCTTAAAA
>QLNU02014490.1:0-21254 GCA_006491805.2 Dysdera silvatica | reverse complement strand
CAAGAGAACAAGCTGGATTTCGAAGTGGATTCAGTACAGTGGACCATATTCAAGTATTAAGAGAATTAATTGAAAGAACACATGAATATGAACTTCCATTGTGTGTTGCATTTATTGACTATGAGAAGGCCTTTGACTCTATTAAAACATCAGCAGTCATCAACTCTTTAAGATCAACAGACATTGAGGATGTGTACATTGACATGGTGAAACGTGTGTATAAAAATGCAAGTGCAAAATTTCGGTTACATAAAGATACCAAAACTATCAAACTTGGCAAAGGGGTGAGGCAGGGAGATACCATTTCTCCAAAACTTTTTACTTCTGCTTTACAGATGATTTTTCAGCTGATAAATTGGAATAACAAGGGAATAAAAATAAATGGTGAATATTTAAATCATCTGCGGTTTGCTGATGACATTGTTATTTTTTCAACGGACCCATTAGAACTCCAAGACATGGTACAAGAGCTCTCAACTAGAAGTGAAGAAGTTGGACTCAAGATGAACCTACAAAAAACTAAGATCATGTTCAATAATTTTGTAGAGGAAACAAAAATACAAGTTGACAACACTGAGCTAGAAATTGCTGATTCATATATTTACCTTGGCCAGCTGATTTCAATGGATGGCAACATTATGAAAGAACTCAACAGACGTATTAAACTTGGCTGGAGTGCATTTGGAAGAAACAGTTTTATCCTGAAGGGGAAATTGCCTTTGTGTCTAAAAAGAAAGGTCTTCAACCAGTGTGTATTGCCAGTCCTCTCTTATGGATCAGAGACATGGAGTCTAACAGTTGGAGCAATACGAAAGTTACAGACAACGCAAAGGAGCATGGAGAGGTGCATGCTTGGAATAACTAGGAGAGATCGAAAAAGAAACACTTGGGTGAGAGAGCAAACTAGAGTAGAGGACATCATTGTTAAAGTAAAAGGACTGAAATGGCGATGGGCTGGGCATATTGCAAGAAGAACTGATCAACGATGGACAACAGAAATTCTGAACTGGATTCAGCAGCTGAAAATTTAAAGATATTCGGATTGAGTTTAATTTCTGTTGATGGCACGATCAGGTTTAAATATTTGTCATGAATGCAAGATGGAGTTTGGTTTCTTAATATCGCGGAAATATTTGTTTGAACAAATAATCGATTTATTGCAAGTAAACATTAAATCAATTATATTGACAATAGATTTTATTCGCATTTATCATTTTCTAAATTAATATTTTTTTGCATAAGTACAATTATGCAGGAATTTTATTTAGATTTCTCCATATGAATCCCTACCAGTATTGATTTTGCAGTAGATAGTATTCTTTTAATTTCTTAGTAGATTTATGTATTGTTTCGCTGTTTTTTATATCTTCTGGAATTCCATTCCATTTTTTTATCCCTATGTAGTTAATATTTTCCTGACCTTTGGTGGTTTTAATTTTTTTTTTTGGTATATATTTATCGATATTTCGATAATTACAGTTGTTAATTTTTTCATTGAGTTCTATTATATTTTCATATTTGGGGTTTTTTACTCTTTCATATATTATTTTAAGTAGTTTTATGTCATATATTTCCTGTTCGTAAAATATTTTTTTTGTATTCCGAAATTGATTCACCTGTTTTTAATGTTATTTTCTTTATTACTTTTTCTATAATTTTATTTATTTTATTTTCATTTGTTTTCTTAAGTTTCCACCAAACAACATTACCATAGTTAATATGGCATTCTGTTAATGTAAAATATAAGTTTAGCATTATCTCTGATGTTAATGTTGTTGCTAGTCTATGTATTACTCCGAGCGTCTTCTTTTTTTTTTCATTACTTCATCTATATGTTCGTTCCAGCTGGGGTTATCCTTAATATTTATTTCTAGGAATTTTATATTTCCATTTTGTTCAAATTCTTGATTTTCTGACCATAATTGGTGATTACAGTAGATTGTCGAATTACGGGGATTCGACTTACGCTGTTTCGGAGTTGCGCATATTTTTTTTTAATTTTCTTTTTTCTTTGTTAAATATAGATGGCGCTACTGGCCAGGCCAGCCAGCTACAACGAGGATTGATGATTGCAATCTGTAACATATTTCCGTTAGTATGTAGTAGTATATGTACATATAATTTTATTTCAACATTACCCTTTTCAGAATTGGTATTACTCTACTATTGTTGACCAACAAATTGCATACACGATGTTAATATTTCCCGTTAAAGAAAGTTCAGTCTAAAAATATGTTTAAAAAAAGGAAAAGTGAGAATCCTCACATTTTTCAAAAGCAGAGAGCGATAACTATGGAAAATAAAATAGAAATCATAAATCAACATGAAAAAAGTAAAGTCACCGATATTGCATGTAAATATGAAATGAATGAATCGACTGTTAGAACTATTATCAAAGACAAAAGTTCGAACAATGCAGCACATGAAACATTATGCGTCAATACAATCAACTATAATTTCTAAGGACAGAAGCATGTTAATAGATCAAATTGAGAAGTCATTGCTAATCTGGATTGAAGGTATGCAACAGCGTTGGATGCCGATAAACTTTATGCTTATACAAGAGAAAGCCTTGAGTCTTTTTGAAGATTTGAAACGCACGGAAGGTGAAACTGCTGGTAGTGACAGATTTAGTGCAAGTCGTGAATGGTTTCAAAAGTTTAAAGTGCGTACTAAACTCCATAACATTAAAGTGACAGGTGAAACCGTTAGTGCCGACATAGTTGAAGCTGCGGAATTCCCTAAACTTTTGGCAGAAATAATTGAAAAGGAGGAATAGCTTCCAGAACATGTTATCAATGTAGATGAAACATGAATCTATTGGAAGAAAATGCCAAACCGTTCCTACATATTGCAAGATAAAAAATCTATTGCAGCATTTAAGATAGACAAAGACAGGCTTACACTTTTGCTTGGTGGAAATGCTGCTGGAGACTGCAAATTAAAACCATTGTTAGTTTTTCATAGCAAAAACCCCAGGGCCCTTAAGAATATTTCAAAAACATCGCTACCTGTTGTATGGAAATATAATCCAAAGGCATGGATGACAAGAAATTTTTCGACAGTGGTTTTGCCATCATTTTGGGCCCGATACAGAAAGCTATTGCAAAGAAAACAACTTTCCATTTAAAATATTACTTGTACTCGACAATGAGCCAGGTCATCCGATAACTATGTGTGATCGTCAACATAAGGAAAATATAAAGGTAATGTTTTTAGACCCAAACACAACTGCTCCCATACATCCCATGGATCAAGGTCTCATACAGACTTTCAAAAAATATTACATGCGTACAACATTTACACAAGCATTAATGACCACCGAAGGAGAAAACAATAAATCGTTGAGGCAGTTTTGGAAAGGATGTGATATTTACAAAGCTGTTAAAAACATCGGTAAAGCTTGGAATGAAATTCGAACAACAGGGTTATTCAACAACAGGGGAACAACAGACAAATAGGGTCTGGAAGAAGCTTACACCCAAATTTGTAGACAATGTTGTGGAATCTGACTACGAAGATGTGCTTAACGACGTTGAAATGAGTACAAAATTGAACTTGAATCTAGATGAAGAGGATTTTACTGAATTGCTGATAAAGTCATACAAATGAATTGAGTAACGAAACTCTAATGGAGATGAACGAAAACGAAGATTATTCAGAGAACAAATAAGAAGTCGCGCCATCAAAACGATTTGAAACTAAACAAATGGCTAGTTGCTTTGCTTTGATAGACAAAGGTTTGGCTGGTTTTTAAGCTCAGGACAAAAATTCTGAAAAATTTGAAAAGGTATTTAGAGCAGTCCATGATGCTATAGCGTGTTACAAACTAATCTATTTCGAAAAAAAAAGCAACTACGGTGCAGACTCCATGAACAAAGTATTTTCAGAAAGAGATGTAAAACGTACTGTATGTAGAGTAATGTACTAAATCTTAAGCATTAAAATTTCAAATCAGGTAATACGCACTTGTACTTTTTTTTGTAAAGTATGTACATACTACTTACTGCATGTACTAACTCTTAAGCATCAAATCTTTAAAACCGGGTATATGTATAGTATGTAGTACATTTCATATATATACATTAAGCTTTATTCGACGTACTCGGATTTTCGATTTACGCCGAAACTCACGGTAGGAATTAACCGCGTAAGTCGAGAACCTACTGTATTTTTTATTTCAATTATTTTGTTTTTATGCTTGAATAATAAATATTTCTTATATAATAATTGAATAATAAATATTTGGTTTTGTTTATGTTTAACACACATTTTGTTCTATTTTTCTACTACGTTAATCTTACCTAAAAAGTTTAATAATCTAATGCTTACAATTTTTTCAAAGATTTTTGCAAATATTGATAGGATAGTTATTGGTCGATAATTATTATAATCATGATGTGAAATCAAATTAATCATAAAAAATATTAAGTACGAAAATATTTCCTTTTCTGTAAGGATGTAATATAAATTAGAGAAGTGAATATAATATACGTTTGTGGAAAAATACACGTAAATATATATATATATATATATATATTTATTTATTTATGGACGTACATGGTATAGAATCGTATTGTACTATACTGTATAACTATGTATTTTAGTAAATATAGATTGGTTATGTATATATATATCTTAAGTGTTGTAAGATTTTGATTGTGTAGAAAATAAAATAGGTAGTACTATATTATTGGCGACATAATGCATCACTCAAATGGCAGCAAAGTTAGATATTGCACGTACACAGTAGATGATGTGTGTTATCATGGGCTTCCCTGTATATAGTTCTGGAAAGTTCGTAAGCTTATTTCTAGAATTTGTTATTTATTTATATTTTCATAATATGTTTTAGTTTACTTTCTAAAACTTTAATTGCTATATCACACTACGTTTTTCACCAAGATGCTCGACATTCGGATATTTTATAATCATAGAGAAATATTGTTTTTTGGAAATTTTTTAAAGCACTTATTAAGACTAATAATCAATCTTCCGCAGAGCATAGTGTAACATTGTTTGTTTATCTTTTTTTATGGAACATAATTTATTAGATATCTTTGTGTCAGTCAAGGGGAAAGCAAATGAATTACGTTATCCATCATTAATTGTTCTTGGGATACAAAGAAGTAAGATGGATGTAAACTGCTTCATTTGCTAAAGTGAACGAATCCTTGTGTTTAGAAAATGATATAACGGTTGCAACACTAGCTATCACGCAATTGATATCCAACTTTCGCATCCTCCAATTTTGCGCATTTCACAATTTAGCATATACATCAATGAGTTCATACATTCCGAGATGATTCTAAGTTAGTTCTGTGCAAAGCTGGCCATTTCTGCGGTTTATTCAAATATTTGTGTATGCGTTGTGTTCTCGTTGGAAAACGAATTTAAATTCACGAATACATTTAAAATATAACTTAATATTTACAGGATCGAATTGTGATGGAAGCTATGATCCCAAGCTCAGAATATTGATACGAAATTTCGGATTGATGGGTATTGATATAAAAACAGAAGAAAAGCGTGGAAAAATTTACCGTATATTTACTAACTTAATGATTACTATTGCACACTTGTCTCTTTTACATAACTTGGCTTTCACAAGTTATAGGTTTTACTTTGATTCATTAAGTCATGTCAAAACCTCAGGTTGGTCAGCGATGTCGACTCAGTTATTGTTTCAGATGTTTGTTCTTTTACTGTGGCATGCATTGCGAAAGAAAAGACGTAACTTACGTAAAATGTTCCAAAACTTGACATCGCTTCTCGCTGACAAACCAGAATTTTCTATTCGAAGAATTTATAGTGCGCTCTTATATTTAACAACTGGGGTGATAGTGGTTTGGCCTATTCTAAATTTTGGTATTACTTGCTATCTTCTAAACGTCACAGAGAGAATTGTAATTAAGAAGTTGCTTTCCTTCGGCTTAATTACAAACGATAATTCAGTCATTGGAGATATATTACTGTATTTAAGTACTCTTGTAGCATTTCTCAGCTTAAGCATCATTAACGGGTTATTCAGCCTTTTTTACGCTTACATATGTACTTGTATAAAGTGTCTTTTACGAAGTTGCTATAGTTTAGCTGATTGCTGTTCGAAAACAAGTGATTCAACGTCTATGTTTGCTGCACGTTGTCTATATTCTAAGTATCGAAAAATTGTTCAATTTACGCACGAATTTGAAATGCTTCTCACACTCCCAGTATTTATCGTTCTTATTGAAAACATATTAACAATTTTCCTCTATTTGTCTTCTGAGTTTGAAGCTAAGAAACTAGGACAAGGACACAATTTTCAGACTGTTGCCTTGTATGTAAATATTACTATGACAGCTTTTCAATTTTACGGCGTTTGCGTAGCTTCTGCAGGAGTAAACGAGATGGACAAGAAGCTAAGATCCCACATTCGTTTTGCAGCTTTTAAACGCACAGCCTCTGTAAACGAAAAATATATTTGCAATTTACTGAAAAATACTCTCGAATTCAGAAGTGATGCTCTTATGTTGTCAGCATGGAACATATTCCAGCTTGACAGAGCTTTCATGGCAACAGCATCTGGTGGAATACTTACGTACAGCCTGCTCATTTTGAAATTAGATTCTTCTTAAATAGGGAGTGGTTTTGCTTTTTTGCTTACAAATATACTGTAGGTAATTCCTACGATGTAAACCATTTTCCGTGATCCAGATATCTTTAAATCCAAAATTTTGAACTATTTAATCATATTTGTCAAGCACTTTGCTTTTATGTTGTTATTGGTAGCATAAGCACAGCCTGGCGGGGGCTAGGGGGTCACTTTTCCCCCAGTTTTTTTTTGGAAAAGAGAAAAATCACATTTTTTCCCATACAATTTTGGATTTTTCGTATTCCCCCCCCCCCAGTATACACTATATTTAACCCCCCAAATTATGCCTATGATTGGTAGTATTATGGTTACAATATACTTGGTGTTCTTATTATATATATATATATATATATTATTCCCATGTGAACGATGTATATCTGGTGCTGTGTCTTTATCAATTGGGGTTTTATTTGGTTGATTGTGTGCTCCTCCATTGCAGATTATTATTTCATTATTTAAGTAAGTTTATTTAATAGTTTTAAGAAGAGTGTTATTGACTCATATTTGTAATCGGGATATTTTTTACCTGTTCGGATGGCCGGTTTCCAGGGACGGACTGGGTTGCCGGTGCGCCCTTATGGGCAATAGGACCCGCACCTCCGAATAAGCAAGGACTTGAACTTTTCAAAAATCCAAGGTATCCGCCCTTTAAGAGGACTCAGTCCGCCCCTGCTAGTTTCAGGTGGATTACTTTTGTCATATTTTCTAAATTGTAATTTATTTCAGTGATTATGATATATTTTGGATATTCTTATGTCATATTCTGAATTCTTTTTTAGATGTATTTAGTTATTTACTTGGATTATTTCAAAATTGTTTTGTGCTTTCAATATTGTTTAGTAGATATCTGTAAGTATTTATCTCTTATGTATATGTCGTATGCTTCATTTTATTATTTAGTTTTATACATACATTATGGAATGACCGTGAATGTCTATGACAACGTTTGTTGAATTGTAAGGAAAGCGGATAAATAATCGTTGTGTTGCTTTCTTCGGCGTCTTTATGTTATTAAATGAATGAACGAGAATTTTGTCATTTTGGATGACACCAAAATCATTCGGCGAGACCCCTGTTTTATGTCTCCCTCATATTTCACTCGTTGTATACGGAAACTCGCTAAATGCGGGCTTGTTATAAGGCGGCCCTACTATATTTTACATCCCCCACAAATCCCTTTCTGGCTCCGCCTCTGGTTTAGCGCGCATAACTGCAGAATGTATAGTTTTGTGCGTATAATTTAGTACGCATAATTGAAGAACGTGTAGTTTTGTACGTATAACTTTAGTATGCTTTAAAGTATAGGAGAGTTTCACTCTGGTAAACTGCAGCTGAACCAATTTTGATTTCTTAGTTATTCACGAAACATAAATAGACCAGAGAAAATTCTGAAGAATATCATTATTACAAGTTCGTAGAATTACTAAGCGTTCTGTCACGTAAGGAAAATTATAAGTGTTTTCAAGATGGGTTACAAAGATGTGATTCATAGGAGTTTAACCAGGGCCGTTTAATACCTATGTCTGAGTCATTTAAACATCTAGTTTACCTTTACGCAAAAATTCACATTAAGTATTATATAATTGGTACTTAACATTTAAATTATTAATAAATGATATTTAAAAACGTAAAGTAGGGACCATTTATAATGGGATAGCACTTAGGCAAATATGGATTTTGCTTAGTAATCGGTTTAGCGTAAAAGAATTTTGCGGAACCTGGATTTAACGAGTAAAACATGGCGAGATATTTTAAACGAAATCCAGAAAATTCTGAAAAAGAAGATGAAAATTCTAAAATAAAAAAAATCAGTGATCAAGGATGTGTTGTTAATTGAGGCGAACACGATGAAACGAACTTTGCAGAAGATGAAGCGGGGGACATTCTGAGAGCTCCCATTCCTTTCAGAATACGTAATAAGGAATTTACAAAAATAAATGATTTTCTGAGGCAATGGATTTTATTGGTGAATAGAGCCCAAAATATATATACTAAAAAAACCCAACAAAATATGCATGCAAACATGCACTTAAAACCGCAACATGCGCAGTTGTATGCACTTAAGATGAATATATATGCAATTAAATATTTTTTTAAACTTACCCAAAAATCATGTCCCGTGTTTTAAAACAAATAAATTTATTATTAACTGCTGAGTTGAAGTATTCGATATACACAAGATAAAAGGCTTTTTACATAGCACAATGTTTGCTACGGCATATCATAATGCACTGGCGTACGCAGGGGGTGTTGATGGGGGTTGTAACCCCCGATTGTAATGAAATTTTGTATATTTAACATAGGAATATATGAGTTGTAGCTCTGTAACCCATATGAACTTTCTGCGTACGCCTATGTTATAATGAGTATTTCGATATTCTGAACGATTAAACTTTGTCTCCTATCATTTAGTGGCATTTTTACGGCCAAAAAAGTCATTTTTAGAGCTGTAGTTGTTATTGGACAGCACTTTGTAAAATTTTGCGGATTGTTCATTACCGATAGTTTATATTCGTTATAGACAATCATCCACGTTTATTGTTGACAGATAATGATGTGCAATTTTTACCTTATGTGGGTATGTGTGTAATCTTACCTTGAGTCAACCAAGGGCTGACACAGACTTTCATTTTGGGGGGGGTCAAGGACAGAATTTGCCATGGTCTTGGAATAACACCCTTCATTTATCATGAAAGTTGGAATTTTTTACAGTGAAAAAATATATTTTGGGGTCAGGACCCCTGTGACCAACTCTCTGGACCGCCCTTGGAGTCAACTACCATTTTAGAACAATGGAACTAAGGAGTCAACTACCATTTTAGAACAATGGAACTAAGGAGTCAACTACCATTTTAGAACAATGGAACTAAGGAGTCAACTACCATTTTAGAACAATGGAACTAAGGAGTCAACTATCATTTTAGAACAATGGAACTAAATCTCCGGTTTCCCTTGCTAAGGATTGTGGCTATGATTTAGCTATGAATTAATTTTTGGCGCCCAAGGACATATAAGTAAACATGCACGCTTACAAATTTCTTTGTCATATACCCAGATAAAGAGTAAGCAAGGAGTTTAGTTTTAGTTATGGGAAATTTTGTGGGGAAAATATCATGGAGAAGTTTTTTCCAATAAAGGAATAATAAAATTAATTTGAAATTACTAAAACCCTTCAAATATGCATTTATTCAGGAAATTCATCGTTTTTGCTCATTTATATGCATTATTCCTAATAAAGGCTAAATTATTCAATTGCATATGCATTTGCATATAACTGGAGCACTGTTAATGGCTATGTATTTAAGGCGCTAAATATTTTACACACTTTGTACACACAAAGTAACACATTAAAATTCGAATCTTAATGGTATGAAACAAACTTTCAACGAATAACCAAAACATATCTACATAATTAAGGAATAAATGAATAAAGTTCCCAGAAATTGTTTAAAAAATTCTATAAATCAGTATAAAACGGTAAAATAGGGGAAAAAAGAAAACGAAAGAGAGAGAGAGAGAGAGAAATCGTAGATGGCTTCTTCACTGTCCCTTCGAAATCTGAAGCGGTGCTCTCTGCCCCCACCAACTTATTATCATGAGGTCAGTTGGAGCCTCCGCACACTTTATATTTTATGACTACAATACTGCCTGAATAACAAATGGTGTTCTTAAGATAAATTGCAACAGTCTCTCCACGATGGGGGAAGGGGCATCCAAAATCACATGAATTATAACATGGAGAAAGATCTACAGCAATATTATCATTTATCCAAGTCTCAGTAAAACATAAACAGTCAGAAAGAGAAGATAATGAATTAATAAACTGAGAAAGTTCAGTGGATTTACTAAAGATAAGAGGATATTAAAATAAAGAAGACCAAGATCACTGGAAACATCCACTGATCGAAAAACCATACTAACTAATTAATACAAGTAACACATATACTAAAAATCAAGAAAAATATAGGTACCACAGCAAAAAAAGTCTTATCTGAAGGGCTTCCATAGAGGTCAGACCGAAGATGACAATGGTTTGCCGGCAATCCAGTTACAATTAGAACGCAGATCAGAGAGACGTCTAAACACTTTTTCCCCCATCAGGAGATCAGAATCAAGGATAGTCACACCCCCACCGACCACCACGAAATACCAAATTCATGAAAACCACGAGTAATCGATCTTCTATCATGAAGGAAGCTTTCCGTTATGCCAGAACTCTTGAGTAACTTCTTTTTCCAGTAAGGAAGGTCCCGGACTTGTGTTCTGAGAAATCTAACCATGGTAGGCTTAGGCCTCACACGATAACGACTTCCAGAAGCCTGGATCCTACGACCCACTCGTTGAACATCAGCCAAGTCAGTCCGAAAGAGCGCAAGGTCAAAGCGCTCATTAAGAAAATCAATAATCACATTGAGAACAACTTCATCATCCGAGTCTTCAATTTCATGAATAACCAATTCTGATCCTCTGTGTTCCTTGGCAAGTATATCCAGATGATTACACTGATCATCGAGGGATACCCGCAACTCATCAAATCTGTCAGTCAACAAATTAAGACGGGAAGGCCTCTTTTCCCCCCTCCATAGTCTTAATCGGCCAATCAATCGTTATTGTAAAAGACTGCTTGAGATCAGAGTCATCTGGTTTAGCATGAGAGGCGAAAGGATCATGAGTTGATAATTCACGAATACCCGTATCAATCTTCAAGTGAACGAGCCATTTTTGCATATCAGCCTTGACTGAACCATGAACTTCAGCAATGGATTGCTTCAAAAGAATCACTCCATACCCCAGAGGGCTAGATGAGCTAGATGGATTCCTCCGCGGAGGCTGCCCTTGTTACCGTATTTCGGATCATAACCATTCCAAAGGACAAGGACTAAAAGACTATTCGGTCATTAAATGTTCAAAAAAAAGAAAAAAAAAAGAAAGGGCTGTATGCAACAAAATCTCAAGTAAACAATATTAGCCGACAATAAAATTGCGATAGTAAATTACGAATTCAGGTGGTAGTAAGGAAGACTCAAGGTCGGACCCAGGGTGTTATTTACAGGGGGGGTGGCGGTTTCGGGTCCCTCACCGTGAAAATTTTAGCTTTGGACTCTTAAATAGTTCAGGTAAATGTTGTTATATTACTAGCCTTCCTTTATACCATGGCTGTCCATATATATGGCTCGCGGGCCACAATACGGCCCATGAAAAAGGTTAATCCGGTCCGCCTATAACTGCTTGAAATAAAAAAAAAATCCTAAACGAAAATTTTTGATTTTTTTTCAGAAATAATGAAAAATCGTGGGGACAGCATTGGTGACCCCTTTCTATATCGCAAGTGCATAAACAAATAACTGGAAAAAAACTCTAAAGGGAGCATGTTAAGTTTAAGTTAGGTTTTTGTCCTTTTTTTAAGAAATAAGAAACTGCTGGCCCGTAAGATGCGTGAAAATTCTTCAAATGGGCCGGTACACAAAAAGGTTGAAAAACCCTGTTTTTTACTCATCAAAATATTTAATTTCGGACACTGAATTAAAGCTGTGTTTTTCTTTTTTTAAACTATGTAGTTTAGGGCAAATTCAAGTCAAGTATGACAGAAGGATAACTTAGCAAAGGAGATATATACAATAACCAAAAACGATAATTTACAATGTAATTAATAGAACAAGTTTAAATTTAAACTATAAAAACATTGTAATTATTTCACTTTGTTTATGACAAGTCGAGCCATCTTTTTGAAAATCTGTCAATCACTTTCAATAGTTTATAGTGCAACCTAGTTTTCGAGGAATCCGAACCTCTTGGTGAGCAGTGCGATCTTATGAAGTAATCTGTTGTCACCCGGATTCGTACTTTATTTTCATCAATATGAATGTCTTTATGGTGTGTATTAAAAGTCACTTCTGTCATCCGCGTTCGAAGCTATGTTTGACGGTGCTTCAAAGATAAAAAAAACCTGCAGTCTGCTGAAGCAGCACTTACTGAAAACGTAGTTTGAAAGGCAAGTAGCTTATAGATTCGTGGAAAAACGTCTTGATCGCATTTCTCCAAGACTTAGAGACTTTGGACGCCTGTGTAAGACTTTTATTTATTACAGTCGTAACAAACAATCCTTCCGCCCCTCGCTGGATCCGCCAGTGGGAAGAATTTTATCGAAAGGCACCAAATTATGGCTGAAAAGCAGAATAGTCATAATTGCCAAAAATTACTAACTAGGGCAGCGCCACTCGTAGCATTCGGGAATTAGGACAAGTGATATGTCATTGGAAAGCTGTGAGTACATAGTACACTAGATTCGAACATGGGTATTATCGGAGGGCACCTCGTAGCATTCGGGAATTAGGACAAGTGATATGTCATTGGAAAGCTGTGAGTACATAGATTACGAATATGGAAAAAAAGTAACTGGAACGTAAGGGGGCGGGGGGTTCTTTCAGAGATATTGGGACAAAAGATCGGAACTTGTGCTTTGCGGGGAAAATAACCCACAGGTGAAACACTTTTTTTTTTATTAGATCCTATGAACATTATACTTGTGAACATCAGCAACTAATTCCTCGCCTGGTTCTGCATGGGCAAGGCCAACAGGGAAAGACCTGTAGGCGCTCAAACATGGCGAATTACTGAAGTCCCCATGGCTCGCGTGCTAGGCGCGCTGGTTCAGGGGAGGTGGCACGCACTCCTGTGACATGCGAAGTCGGACCCAGTTCTGAAGATGTCATCGGCTAGTCTTCAGGCTGCAATGCTATTGCTGACGCGCAGAGTATAAATGCAGCCACAGTGTTTAAACTGGTTACTGAAAAAATTTCAAAAATTTTCAACAAAGAACCTGGTACACCAACAAGTAATGGATATGAAATTGCTTCAAAAGTCGAAGAGCTATTCATGGATTTGATGAATGAGCTGATACCAACAGAATTGGAGGTACTGCATTATCCTGAATTTGAACGGTCAGTTGATATGTACTGCATTATCCTGAATTTGAACGGTCAGTTGATATGCAAGAGGTTATAAGTACCACTTCTTACGATAATGATAGTGATTACTGTGATGAAGGTTGCCATAAAAAATGTAAGAAACCATCTATAAAAACCGACAGAAAAAAGAAGTTAGTTGAGGCACATCTGAAACACCCGAACTGGGGAATAAAATCTTTTAAACATAAAGGACTAACCTGGCTAACATCTACACATATGAGATACTTGCCTGAATGGACTAATGAATACCAAAGTGGCATGTTCAAAACAGAAAAACGCAAAGTCATTGACAAATATGTGTTCGACAAATTTGTGTGCCCGATCGAAGAATAAAATTATCGCTACTGTCAATTTACAGTAATGGACAGTGCAGAAATTACGTGAAATAGGCGACTGCGGTACAAATTTTAAAGCCTCTCTTTGATGGGCAACTCGATTTAAGAAAAAACGTATCTCCCTCAGAAAGGTATGTCGCTTTGCCAATAAAACAGAGGTTGTCAGTGAAGCAAAAATAATGGATGATGTACAAAACCTGTAAACAGAAGTAACAACTGCCGGTGTTTAACAAAACACATGTTCTAAATACAGATCAATATGGCTTTAACTATTAGCTATCGTCAAATTGCACGTTATCATATAAAGGTGAAAAGTTGACATGCGGTTTTGCCTATTCCAAAACAAACAAAGCAACACATTCGTATATTGTGCAATGTACCATAAATTTGGCTCGACAAATTTGTGGAAATGTATTTTTATGTTTGCAAGAAGTCAGTGTAAAGCTTGGTTCCAAAGTTATTGAGAATATCTTGCAAGAAGCAGCTACTCCAAACGTTACCATAACTTTCAGCACATCAGGGAAATTATCAACAGCCATATACGAGCAGTATCTTGAAGAAATAGTAGCAAATCCGTAACTGAAGATTTCCTTCTTTTGATTCATGGTCTGGTCAAAGTAAATCTGAAATTTGTGATGCTTATTTTAATGAAATTTTCGGTAGGCCGAAATGCACATTGAAGGTGATTCCGGAACATTGCACAAAATTCTGTCAGTCCTTAGATACGACATTCCATCGGCAAGTGAAATACTTTGCACGAACTTTGTTAAATCATGTAGCCGTGTTTGAAGAACAGAAAGGACTACATCCAGAAAACCGACTATACCAAAGGAACAATATTATTTGCATGCATTCTCTCATTCATCGTTAGTTAGCTGTTCCAGCATTTCAAAATACAATTCTTTATTCATTTTGTTCTTCTGGCCTTACTAATTAAAATGTATATTTCGAAAATGTGAAACAAGTTTGCTTTACGTTTTTTACAACTGATGGTTTCAGCTGCTGTGTTGCAGGATGCGACAATGACAGATTCATTAAATGTAGTAGATGCAGGATTATTCTTTGTTTTGACTGTTTCTTTTTTCAATTTCACACAATACAGTGTACGTTTAATTTTTAATTATCACTCACTTTCGTTCCACAGTGTGAAAATAGTAATGTCCGTGAATATTCACATATTTCCCCCCCCACATTGTAGAGTCTTCGAGTGATGCCCTTGTACTGATGAAGCCATATCAGGCTTAAACCTCAATTACTACTTGAAGCATGGGGCAAAAAAAAAAAAGAAAAATAAGAAACAGAAAATAATAATCAGCTTTAAAAGGAAGTGTTCCACTATGGGTTGTTTTCCCCCCCGTAAAGCACAACTCCCGAATTTTTTGTCCCAGTATCTCTGAAGGGATCCCCGTTCTAGTTACTTTTTCCCATAATCGTAATCTATGTACTCATAGCTTTCCAATGACATACCACTCGTCCTGATTCCAGGGTGCTACGACTGGCGCTGGCCTTGTAAGTATCACCAGATCACATCAGGTATCAAAGCGACAGGTAGCCATATTTATGTACTATCGGTACAACACGGAAAAAATGATTTGAGATTTAATCATATCTGGCCAAAAACATTATAATTCTTGAAAAAAAAGAAGAGAAAAGAGTGTTTTAATAACCCAATAACCATCAGTGTTCGCTCTATATCACAAATATTTAAAAAACAAAAACAAAAACGAAATGACTGGAAACATTAAAATTAACAAACCACCAAACTCTGTACATTGTTACTTAAAACATTGAATGTAAAGGTGTCGTTTTGGTTTAAAAAAACGAAACATGCAACGAACTAGGGTGAATAATCGGCGAGGAGTTGCACATAATTATTGTAATTACAGTAAAACTTCTTTTAACGACCTCCTTCCTAAAGACCACCTTTTTTAGAAACGAACATTTTCCTCACCATAGACCCAGTGCTAAATTCACCTCCATTGAGAGACCACCTCTCTGAACAACCGCTTTTTCACGAAACCGACGGTGGTCGCTTTAGAGAGTTTCACTGTATATATATATATTCTTAATCATGAATACTATTCGAGTGATTATTTGAAAGCACATCATTTTTGAATTCAAATAAGTTATTATTTGATAATTCATTTGCGGGGCCAACATAATCAATATAAGAGGATTTCGTAATTATGTGATCAGTCAATATTGATTTAAGTGTTTTTTAGAACTACGAAACTAAAACGTAATAATCTTTAGCCGAGTCATTGTGTGCGACACGTTTTGTTTACTTGCTCTTAGGAACATTTTATTATATATCTTTTATGCCAGGTAAAACGGTCTGAAAGGAGGTGTATTTACTCTCATCATTTACTTTCACATTGAAAAGCCGTACAACGGAGGAGATAAATTGATGCACTCACTAAAATGATCTTTCTATTTAATGAGTTCCGCCAACGCCACAACGATTAAATAGCTAGTCCAGTACTTGACACTCGGCTTCCACATCCTCCAAATTTATGCGCCTATATATTATAATGTTAAAATTAAGCAAGATAATTCTGTGTTCGAGAGAAGTTGTCGCCTATTCTAGCCATTTCTTCAAATATTTGTGTGCGTGTTGTATTTAAATCTAACTTTAAATATAAATTTACAAATGAATTTAAACTGGAATTGAAGACTTAACGAATAGAATTGTAATGAATCGTGTGCAATCTGAGCACAGAATACTGACAAACAGTTTTGGATGGATTGATATAAAAATAGAAGAAAAATGTGGGATAATTTACCGTTTGTTTGCTAAATTAGCGGTCATTATTATACATTTGTCTAGTTTTCATAACATAGCTTTGGGATGTCATGCGCTTTATACGGATGCCTTAAATTCTGTTTATAACTCAGGTTGGATATTACTGCTAACACAAATATTGTTTCATATCTGTATTCTCATACTTTGGCATGCATTGCATAGAAAAAGACATGGCTTACGTTATTTGCTAAAGAAATTGGCATCACTTCTTACTAAAGAACGTGGACTTTCCCTTCAAAGAAGTTACAATACGCGCTTGTATATATATTTAGTAATTGGACTAATCATAGTTTTGCCAATCATCATGTCTGTTATTATTTGTTGGCTTCAAAAGGATGCACATAGAATGGCATTCATAAAGATCTTATCATTCGGTTTAATTGAAAACAATACATTAATCGTTGGAGAAATCTTACGGTACTTACACACTACTTTATCCTTGCTGAGTACATACATCATAACTGGACTCCTCAGCCTCCTATATGTTTACATATGCATTTCTATAAAGTATCTCTTACAAAATTGTTATTTCCTTGTTGCATGTTGCGTGGAATCAGTTGATTCGACGTCAATGCATGCTGCACATTGCTTTTATGTCAGCTATCGGAAACTTGTTCAATTTGTGCACGAATTTGAAACGCTGCTGTCATTTCCAATATTTCTGCTGCTTGGTGCGAACATACTAATAATGTTCTATGGTTTATCTAATGAATTTAAAGCTAAAAACCTCGGACCAGGAGACAATTTACGGACTTTTGTCTTGTTTTCAACTATTATTACGACTGGTTTCCATTTCTACGGTGTTTGTGCAGCTGCTGCAGGAGTTAACGAGATGGACAGGAAGTTAAGATCACTCATTCGTTTTGCGGCATTTAAAAATGTAACCGCTGCAAATGAAAAAAGTATCTGCAACATATTGAAGAATACTCTTGAATTCAGAAGTGATTCTCTTATGTTGTCTGCATGGAATATTTTTCAGCTTGATAGAGGTTTTATGGTAACAGCGACTGGTGGAATCCTAGCCTATGGTCTGCTTATTTTGCAATTAGATAAGATTTAATTAAAGACTACACCAATCTTTTCCATTAACGACCTTAAAGGGACGGCGAATTATCGACGTCAAACAGAAAATTGTGTTAATGGAATATTCCATAATATGTAGTTTAATGATGTGAAATTCCATGATATGTAATTCCATAAAACATTTGCAGGGACGCAACTACCGCCATTAAATGGAAATCGTCGTTAATTATAGCAAAGTTAATGGGAGAAATTGTTGTAGTTTTAGTTTATGAAGATGGTATTTGGTATCATTTCTGTTGATGATGGAACTAAAGGCACTTAATATCTTTTTTCTGAGCCAATTTTCTTTCCTCTTGAATATTAGTTATTGTTATTTAATCATTTTCGTTATGTACGAACTCCAAATGTGTCTAGTATTACCATGGAAACAACATATTCACTAACACCTCACGACATCTGCACATTGTTGAAATTTTGTCTGGACTCTGCTGTGTTCTCCTCACATGGTTCTATCTATAGACAAGTTTTTGGCACTGCCATGGGATCTCTGGTCTCAAGTGTTGTAGCTAACTTGGTTATGGAGTCATTTGAGGAAACTGCTTTGTCTTCACCGAATTTTAACATTAAATTCTGGAAAAGATACGTCGACGACACGTTTGTTGTACTTAAAACTAATACACTCCAAAGCTTCTTCCATTACCTTAATAACTTAAACTCACATATAAAATTCACATACGAAACAGAACAGAACAATAAACTCCCTTTCCTAGACGTTCTTGTACACAGATCTCACGATAACTCTATCTTCACCTCAGTTTACCGTAAACCCACACATACAGACAGATATCTCGATTTTAAATCGCATCATCCAACATGCCACAAAGCTTCCATTGTTAAAACATTAAGTCTTAGAGTGAATTCTCACTGCAGTAATGAAACACTTTCAAACACAGAAACAAAACACATACACACGGCACTTAAAAATAATGGATACCCTAAACGATTCATTCTCAGAAACTGTAGACCCAATAGTACATCTTTAAACAATACATCTCACACCCGCATATCTATTCCATATATTCACGGCATTTCCGAAACAATCTCTCGCATCCTTAAAGAGGCAAATATCCATACATTCTATTCCCCTGTCACAACACTTCGCAAACAACTTACAAAAGTTAAAGACCCAGTTCCACCAGAAGATCTCACAGGCGCAATATACCAAATACCATGCAAAGACTGCAACAAACATTACATAGGACAAACAAAAAGAATGATCAAAACAAGAAGAAAAGAACACAAACAAGCACTCGCGAAAGGAGACATAGCTTCACGTCTGGCAGAACACGCTTTACAACACGGACACGAACCCGACTGGGACTCAACAAAAATACTACACCGGCACATCACAAACAAGAATAGTAGACTCTTCTTAGAATCTTGAGAAACTTACAAACTACACGGGAAAGCCATTAATACATCACAACCACTTCCAGAAACTTATAAACAACTCTTACTCTGAAATGTATGAGAGATCTCCAAATTAGGTAGCCCGCAGTATGGGTTTCTCATTGGTCCCTATTGGGGTTCTTCCATGATTCTATTGGAGGCCTCCCATTGTTTCCCACTGGGTTTTTCCATTCTGCGGGACTACTCTGATGACGGTTTTTTTCCAGAAATTTCAAGTATAAAAAGAGACAGAAACATAACATCGTCATTACTCCTGATGAAGGACTGCTGCTGACGCGTCCGAAAGCTTGGAAAAAAAAAAAGAGTGATCTTTTTCATAAAAATATAGTTGCTTACCCATCCCATTGGTTGGTTTAGAAATCTAGAATATTGTATTCAATTATGAACAAAAAACGATGGGGGTTGTAAGTGGGAGCAATACTAGGCTATAGACTAGGGCGGTGAACTTTCGTGTGTGGAGTCTGATATAACAAAATTAATACCATACGATGTTTCAACCATTTTTAATTGTTTTGAATCAGATGTTTCGCCGAGAAGAAAATTAGACATCATTCTTTCCATTTAAATACCAGGGTTCGATAGGCTTTCATTTTTTGCTAAAATTAAAATTTGTTTCAAGAACTTGATTTTTTTTGTATACCAAAAAGAAAAATACTTCAATATAAGTTAATATTGTTTAATGTTTATGTTTCAATTTATGAGTTTGTTTTTCAACATATTTATTGTCAATACAAAAGATCTTGGAGTATATCGAAAATAACAACTTTTATGTTCCTACCATAGATATAGGGACGGATGGGTTGAAAGAGGTGGCGAAAGAGTATCATTGAGATGACGAAAATAGCCCAGGGGTAGCAAAGTGTTAAATCCACTCACTGGATGTGGGGGGTGACAAAATATCTGTGGAACGCTGGCAGCCAACAACCCAGAACTGACACTGCCATCATCTCTCCAAGACTATCACATATGCCTTTATCATTCGTACTTTAGGCAATACAGTTACAACAACTACTGATTCAAAGCTTCTGTGGGGTCATGTTTCTGGAATGTTACATGTTTGGTTAAATGCAAAAATGATTAGAGTGCATGGGGCTCAAGTACTCCCATGACCATTTAAAAACTTGATTTGCCCGATTCTGCTATGCATTTACTTTCAAAAGTTTTACAGTCACATTTTAAAATAAGGTACTTTTTAGCGTACTGTCTACAGTATCAACACATCAATCAATATAACGATCGTCTAGCAGTATCAATTCTTTTTGTGGAATTTTAATATCCTGTATATTCACTAAAATGTTTGATGATAGCCTTGAAAAGGCAGTAATAATTCCCCCCCCCCTTTTTCTCTGCCCCCTCGCTCCCTCTGTCCCCCTAGAAGTACTCATATGGGCACCCATTCTAGAGGGCAAATTGAAAAAAAAAAAGTATTGTCATTATTTCGTGAAACTGACAAGAATCCCTAATCCTACCAAAAGGACATTTTCCCACCATGGTGGACTGCCGATGCTCATTGACATCCTCTATTATAAGTTAGCAAAATTTGCCACGTGATGCGTAATCTGGAATAACACAAACAAATTGCATCATATAATTCTTCTGGGAATACAGTACCACCCTTTCTTTGCACAATTTACTACTACTATTGCATTCTATGATTTTATTATGTAATGTGTAATCATTAGGCTAAATGATGTTATTAACCATTATAAAGTTTTATAAAAATGAGTACCACTTCGTAATTCATTTTCTGTGAAAATGCATAATACGCTACCCACACACAATGTGTGTGGCAACCTTCTGCTATGTTAGAAAGTTGTTTCTAGAGTATTTCTCCCCCAGTTATTTATTTGAACCAGTGGAAGTGGGGGGGGGGGGCCTACCCCCCATTACCACTTCCAAAAAACCATCAGATAATACCGAGATCAGAATTGTTGAATCTATAATTGATACAATAGTGAATTTTTAGAAAAGTGGGTACTCAATTTCCAGCGTCCTCTCTCTCTGTGTAGGGAGCACTAATG
>QLNU02014489.1:17047-38839 GCA_006491805.2 Dysdera silvatica | reverse complement strand
CAAACAAACTTATTTTTGGTTAAATTTCATAAACCACCAATGGATGGACAGGGAAACACACATATGTTGAAAGTCAATATTGGTCACAAAAATTTTGATTTAGTTGGTCGTACTTTTATGAAGCAAAGACAGCAAGGGTCTTTCTGCACTAATTTTGATTTAAGAAAGAGAATTATCACGATTGCTATGCATTTACAATGGTCCCAATGTTTTTACAACGAATACGTGAATACCAAGTACGAATTATAAAAACGCACATGTTGCAATTGACAGACTTCAATGGAAGACAACCACCATACACTGACTATTGCGCTTTTCAAGTACAACCTCTCTCTCCTTTATATGGTACCCCTCTCTTAAAAACACTCGCTTTCGGGCAGAATATGCGTTATCTAGTTAGGTTAATTATAAACATTGAGACGTTTAAATATGAGAATACTTCACATACGTTTTACAAGATACAGTGTAATATTTTAAGGAGACCCCACATGGCGATCCATTTCTTAGGAATGCGTTTTCTACATTAATTGGGGTGTAAGTGCAATGAAATTGAGGTTTGAAAAAGGAGCGGGGCTTCTCACTTACCTTGGAGGGGGGGAAAATCCCTTTTTCCAGGGCTTGCGTGACTTTTTTGTCAAAATTATTGCAAATTGCAGGGACCCGGTTGCACAAATCCGATTGCGGGGAAAATATCCTTAATTAGCGGGAGATTTCGCTATTTGAATCGAAAGTTACGAAGATTTTCCCCTATTTTCCACGTTTGACGAAAAAATTTCATTTTTGTCTGGCTTTTACGGACGGTTTCGAATTCCTTGACAATTGCAAATACATAGCAACCTTGCAATCTTCTCAATGAGGATGGTGCAGAAATATGCAATATGAAAGGAACAAAATATTCCTTTAAAAATCTGTCTGTTTTGTTCACTGACCGTTAACCCCCTCATCCATAATATTATATATTACATTGCCTCTTGTTTTGCGTTGCCTTTTTGAAGACGTTAGGAACTTGTCAGGTCTCGAGCCTTTCCCCCCACGTCTTCCTCTTAGAATAGTAATTGAGAATATTTTGTAATTGTTTTTCCATTTGCTATGCTGAGAAAATAAATTGAATTGAATCTCTTCAAACAAACATCCTTCATGAATAATTCAATTAAACCAGCGAAAAGAAAAACACCACAGACTGAACATCAACAATCCCATTATGTTTCAAGACGAATGATGTAACCAAAAATAGCAATCGTTATCTTTAGTAACAGTCTTCAAGAAATAGGTGGCCACCATTCTCTTTCATAGACCAGCCGAATATGCTCACAGCATCTCAAAGCTAGTGGCATGTGACGGCACTATCGCAAAGTACATGTCAAGGATACCGAACCGCGATAAGGGACAATGTCTGCGAGATGTCACTTGCAAAGCGGGAAAACGTGATATATTTAAGTACAAGGCAAATAAATAGAAACGAAAAATTTTCATTAGACCGTTAGAATGAGGATGGCAAACAATCTGCAGTAGATATTAAAAATTATTCAATTTAAATTGATTAAATTGTATTTATGGTTCCAGTGTGCTTTATACTAGGTTATGTCTCTGTGTCCTCACCTTCACAATGTTGTTTAAAAACTTCAATATGAAATGAACAACGAATATTTTCATTCATTTCAACACTTCTGATAATTATTATAATACCACAGGCCTGTGTCGATGTAATAAAGAAGTAGAAGAGGCCTCTTTCCTCCCAAATAAAATTCAGTTCCATTTCCATAGCCCTTATGTGGCGCAGAATGACTCTTGCTGTTCTTGCCCCTTAAAAATACAATCAACCAGCCTTTAAAGCAATAAGCAAAAGCATTAGCAATACCAATTAATATTATGACAATAAATTGACACCCACGTTTTGAAGCTCACACTAGAACTGTTTTAGGTATAGGAGAAAAATTGACATCGTCCCCGTCCTTGAGTCGAACCAGGTGCCTGCGTGTTTAGCCCGAGGCCTGGACCGCTACACCAACGAGGACAGGAACAACGTGCCTCTTTCTCAGTATACAAGGATATAAGATACGGAGAAAGGTATATGAGGATGCAAGATGTTATTCTTTCAGGAATATCGTTGCCAATATGCCATATCGATGCATTATGATTTGGGATATGACACACCGATTACTCCAGGTTTTGAAGCTTACACTAGAGCTGATTTAGGTATACGAGGAAAAAAAAACAGGATGGGGAAGATGTCTCTTTTTCTCCTATAGCTAAAACAGCTCTAGTGCGAGCTTCAAAACCAGGGTGTCAATTTATTGTCATAATAAAAATCGCCCCCCCCCCAAAAAAAAATCTCGCCCCAGTGGCTTTGTGTGTCGACCATAATATTGGCAACCGTGTTATTCCTGAGAAGATATTAATATCTTACATCACCTTAATATATTTTATATGTTACATACCCGTATCCAGGAGGGATATTACTGACCGCCCCCCCGAAACAGAATTTTATTATGACCGCTACGGATTTGAACATGTTATGATTGTATCGATACAATGCTGGCCTGACCCCCGAAATTAAATGCTGACTACGGCCTTTCATACGTTATATCTTTTAGCTCAACAATGTTCTGCACTTCTTTATCGCCTATATTTTTTCACGGGGTGGGGGTCCATGGAGTTGGCGCTCCTAATCCTGACGGGATAAAGTTATCCGGTCTATATTTTGGTTGATGTAGTTACATAACTTGAATTCAGACTGGAATAAACTTGGGACGTTGTACATGTACTGCACGGAAGCGACCTCTCGTGTGATCCACTAGACCGTCCTGGAATGTGAAACCCAAAACCAATCTGAATTTCTATTCGTCAATTACTGTAAATAAAGAAAAACTGGAACTCGTTACCGGAAACTTGTTAAATACAGGCTTGTCATAAGTGAGTCTTATTGCATGTTTATGATTGTGCTTTATGCTGTGAAGGCCACTCCAACCATGTTGCCCCAGGATCTGCCGTAGTTTCCCCAGGAGATCCAAACCACTGTCTTACAGAAAACCAAACACGGGCGCCGTTAGAAGGGGGACACGTCCCTCCATCATGTTGGTACTGAAGTTCCATGTCCCCCTTCATTTTCAAACAAAATGCCTTTTACTGGTATATTGTCCCCTCAATATTTTTATGCCGTAGGCGCCCGCGAAACTAAACCTCAGAATACGAGCTGGTAGTAAAGAGACCACCCGTGTGTTTCTATGCAAGAGTTCTTCCTAGTGCGAAGACATTTTTGAGGCCCATAAACATGCGAGTGTGTGTATGAGACTTACGCAAATTAAAACTGTGAAGAGCGCGATGATTCAAGTCGACATTTTTGCCAAGATAAGACATCATTCTCCTCACGCTTATCAATTCTAAGGTACGGAAAAATAAGGCTCTGAGGTACAAAGCTAATGAATTGTGGTTGAAACTGAAAGAATGTATTGACGCAAAGGTAATTGAACTTACTGGTGAGAAGTTCACAATCGGTACGAAATGAGTATCCATGTCTTGAAAATGAAAAAGTTCAAAAATTCATTCATACATATAAATTATTTATATATTATCAAAGCGTATTCAAAATGCTTCGTGGATATCGGAATTATTTTATTATTGTCATGATATATTTGGAGTCGGAAAGTTGTTTGCTTCAATCGTAAGATACACAATTATATATACATATATTACACGAAAAGAAATTCCGTAAAAAATGCTGGACTGTATATGCAGAGCCGGCGAAATGTTAAGTACATTCGTTTTCGCCAAGAGGGGCCTTTGGCAATGTCCATCCGGAACTTAAATATATTAGCATTTCTCCGAGATAGTAACACTACGTTTACGGTTTTAAATATTGAACGATTCCTCAAACTTTAGTGATTGTCATAGAAACCCTATGTAACCTTCATTAACGATCATTTTAAAATACAGGCCAATTGACCGAAACACGGCCCATAATTAGTCGCTTGTTACCGGAAAGTTGCCAGAGGCGGCTTGAAATTCGTAAATGTTTTTATGTATTTTATTAATCTGTTTACTAATATTAAATATGTAAGCAGAATAATATATTTAACGTTAATAAATAAATTTCTTAATGTAAACTTTCATTAAAACCTTGTAAATTTTAGTATACCTCTCTCTCTCTATAATTTCCTCTATCTTTATTATAAAGTATATGAAGATTCAAACCTCTGTACAAAAACATTATATACGCAAGACCTACCGTAGAAAGCTATTTCGATATATACATTTTTAACGTCAAAAAACGATTTCCACTGTCATGTACAAGTTTATACAAAACAAAACATTTAAAATTCTACAATGTTTGATTTTTGAGAAAATATATTTTCTGGGGAGGGGGGTGACTACATTTACAAAGGGGACTCAGTCCCCTATAGCTCCAGCCTGGCAACGGCTCTGATAGAAACAAAGCCTTTTCATAAAGATCAGTAGAGCACATTTTTCAAAATTATGGGGTTATCCAAGCACATATTATATAAATTTATACATTACAATATGTGTAAAATAGCAATTATTCGGAGCTCATATAACTCTATTCCTATGATATAGTCCCTTTGAAAGGTAGAAATATTGTCCAATCAATAACGTTTATTGTGCAGGAACTGTAGTCACTTTTCTGAAAAATAACATTGTTTATGAAGAAAGCAATCCAGAGGTAAATTAGGCACTTCGCGACTAGAAAAGTCACAAGTTCCCCTTTTCAAGCCCGAAATGCTAAATGTATTAATACCAAAAATGTCATAAAACGGACGCACTCTCTTTCTCATCGGTGTCTCTGTATTAACTAAGACTCCTAGAAAAGAGAACTGACGCATATCCGCCATTTTCTTGCCATCGTATCACGTAATCCCATTCACTGCTGTGTTAAAGTTGAGAGATTTACAAGTGTGTTATTTTTAATAAAATAAGGTGAAATGGGTGAGTGTTCCGCTGGGAATTTTTCTAATCATTCGAGAAATAAACATAGAATGTTTAGATCAGCAACAGATCCTGTAAGAAGAAGAAAATGGATTATTAATTTTCTAATGGTAAACGTGATGTTATGAAACCGGAAGTACACAAGAAAATGGCGGCTGATGCGTCGACCTATAATTCTAGGGGCTCTAGTATTAACTACAGAAAACAACATACGCAACATTGGCTAAAAATCGCAATCTAATCCAAATGATTTGAATAATGCATTGCTTTGGAATAGCTCACCTACTTCAATTTTGTTGGATGATAAGTGCTACCATCCCCCAAGCCCACTCCCAATCCTAGTTTTAATGGCTTCTTAAAGTTCATTTTTCAAACAGGGTGCATGTGGATAGGTTCCTGGACCGCGCCCTTCTCTAATGCAGTAGCAGAGCAGTAACATAACTAGACCGAGCCACATAAGCCTGCAAGAGGGAATTAAAAGTAAAACGAACAAATAAACATTACAGACCGCAGTCAAATAAAACGAAAAAACTTTAAGGAATATTTCGAGAGCGAAATTATGACTTAAATGACGGCGAATTACAGTAATTCTCCGCTCAGACCTCATTATTATTTCCGCCCTCTCTTCATCAGCATCGAAGTAAACCCATCGACTCAAACCTCGTTTCCCCATTTAGAAGGAGAGAGAGAGAGATGGGAAAAGCTTTTCTAAAATGATAAATAGCTCCTTTTGTGGGCCTTTTAAAATTTAGAGGTTAGAGCACTCCCCTCTAAGCTATAGGATTTCGTCTTCTGTAAAAGCTAAAATATACTGGTTTCGCGAAAATGGAAATGGCATTACGCAAATGAAGTCAAATTTCCAATTGAGACTCGTTCAAAATCGAAGCTGGATTAAATGAAATTCCCAGAATCCTTTGTTTACAGCAGTTTTACTTTTGGGAGGAGGAAAGAATCTATATCAGGAATTGTTTGTTTTTTCGTAGTGTCCATGGATATACAAAAAGTTACAGTTACGGTTTTACTGGGTTTAAAATTTATTTCAAAGATAGTAAGCAAGTTGATTACGTCATGTATTTTCACTTAAAAAATCCATTTAACCTAAATGTCGTGGACAAAGGAAAATACGAAAAATAACAAATACGAACCTATACAAAAACAACAAAATTTCACTGAAATTTTGGTTTTTTAAAGTGCAAAGTCAAATAGTCAATGAACATACAGATATCGTTTCACTTAAGATTGCCGAAGCTTCTAGTAGAAAATAGAACAAGCCTAGTATATGTGTGTGTGTGTGTATATATATATATATAGAATGAGATTGTAGTATAGAGAACACACCGCTCTAATAGATCCCAGGTGAAAATCTAGATATGCATGTTGTGGATAGAAGGTGATCTTGTTTATAAGCATATGGCAACTCTGAGATAACCCTAGGCTCTCGCTTCTTGAATCGTCGTCGGAGGTGTCAAAACAGAGTCAGAGTCATCACAATTAATTGAAAACTAATAGGACGACTAAAATATAGTAGTCACCTATATCGTGCGCTTTCTTTTTCGTTACTGCATGGACACTAATTCGCCAATTTAGCAGACAAGCTCTTTCTCGAATGTTAAATGCTGTACACGAATATTTCGTCGATCTCGAACACAAACACGTCATCAATTTAAACCACGATGTAGAAATGAACAAACCTGTCCTCGAATTGCGGACAATTAACTCTGGAACCAATGACAGTAGTTAGACAATCGATAGGTCACTTTCAAAATCGATAGAGAAGTTAAAAGATATCGATAAAACGTGTGACAGGCAACAACCATAAACGATTCGATTTGTGCTTTATAACAGACGGCTGGTAGATTGGTGGCGTCTTTTACAGAATAAATTTTGGAAATGACATGTCACTTGCAAACGAGAAGAACATCATTTGAGGAGAGCAACTTCAGTCGAACTGCACAGAATAGTACGTTGCTTGACAATTGCTAAGGAACAACTGATTTTGGCAACATAGCGTTCCCAACCGCCGACCAATCATAGTAAATGTAGAGGACGTAGTGGGGCAGGACCTGTTACCTGCATAAAAGGCCAGTGCGCGAAAGCTTTTTATTCATTCGAAAGTTCATGTAGTTAGGTGTCTGACGAAAATAGAGCTATAGGTTGGTTGTTAAACTTATTTCTGTAAAACTCTGTGTGGTGCGCCATTAAGTTAAAAGCAAAATGTCTGCAAGACATCATTTGAGTTCATACGATCGTGGATGAGCAGTTGAACGTCTCGGAGCATGTCAAAATTGTACTACTGTACTGGGAGTGTCAAAAAGTGTTATCTCACGATTAAAAAAAGGCCACCGAAGGTGGAAATGCTATGTGAAAGCATGCCGGTGATTATGGAAGGAGCACCACACCTCAAGAAGATCGATATATGCCTAGTGGCGAAAAGGAACAGAAATCTCACTCCTTGTCAGGTTACTGCAGACCTTGTAACTGCTACAGGTACACGTGTATGTGCCAGAACCGTTTCTCGGCAGTTAAATCAGGCGGTTTTGTATGCACAGAAGCCTGTTAAATGCATCCCACTTCAACCACACCATCGTCGAGAAAGACTGCATTAGTGTAAGAAACAACTTGGTTGGGATCAGCAACATTGGCCCAGAGTTATGTCCTCCGATGAATCCCGCTTCACTGTGACAAGTGATTCAGGTCAGCAGTTATTGTGGAGAGAGGTGGGGGAACACGTTACACACCACAGAATGTTCATGGACGTGATCGGTATGGACGAGGAGTCACGCTGTGAGCAGGCATTATACACAACGGTAGAACACCGCTTCACATCTTTAAGCGAGTTACCGTTACATTACAGCGGTATTGCTGAGAGATCATCCTAGATCATGTTCGCCTTTTTAGGGGTGCCGTAGGTCCGTACCTTCTGTTCGTGGACGACAATGCATGCCCGCACAGGACCGCTGAAGTATCGGAGACACTAGAAAGTGGAAATATTGAATGAATCGAATGGCATGCTTGCTCTCTGGATTTAAATCTTATACAGCAAGCCTGAGATGCTCTTGGCAGACGTGTTTCTCAAAGGACTCACCCTCCCCAAACCGTGCAGGAACTGAAAAACGCCTTGAGAGAGGAGTGGGACAGTATCACCCACGAACTCCTGAATAGTTTAGTAGACAGCATGAATCACAGATGCAAATTGTGCACTAGTGTCCGAGGAGGGCATGTTCCTTACTGAGGGACTGATATCTGTCATCCTTCCATCTGGAAAGAACTTTTTCCTGTAACTCTAAAATTGTTCAAAGGAGAACATTTTTTTTCTTTTTGTTATCCTTCTTTCACATGTGGAGAAATCTGTACTATTTTTCATGATAAATACATCAATCCATCTCTATTACACATGTACTCGGTTTCATTTCTTCAATCATGGTCTGTGATTATTTATTTAAAAAAGTGTGTCTGTTTCTTAGCGATTTTCAAGCAGAGTAATTAACGAAAAGTTAATTTCGGCGGAGGATGGGAGAGAACTAGTCTCCCTTCTTATTCCATTAAAATTGAGGTAGTATAACCGGGAAGATCACTCATTTGGAAACTTTAGTTGCACAACCTCCATTTCGATAGTTACACTCAGTTATTTCATGGTTCCAGAGATCAGAATTTATTTGATGGGGAAAAGTCCGTCTCGGTCGAGTTTAACATGGAGTTATTCAAGATATTCGTCACTTTAGAGGGCAATATTTACCAAACTTCGTCTCCCGGAGGAACTGGCGAGCCAAAACTATTCATCTCCAGGTAATTAGCGGTCGATTGTTATTAATTACACCCGTCAGAATGTGGAGGGGTGTGGATTAATAACTTTGGAAACTCAAAAAGTGCCCTCTAACAAACGGAAGGCGTCTCTTTAGCAAACGATCTACGTCCTTCTTGTAATAAACGGTACCACGCTGGCATTCGGGATTGTAATAATAAAGATAAATAGATTTGGCGGATGCTGGAGCTGTTACGAGAGTACAAGTAGAGTTGTCTCTTCAGCAATTGGCGCAACAACGAATGAAAAGACTTACCGCGCCTTCAAATGAAAGACTACCAAAGTAAGATTAATCAGAGAAATAATGGCTACCTTATTTTTTCACAAGTTGGAAAACTGCTTGGCTTCAAACAAACTGTGGAATCAATACTTGCGAGAGAAGAATATACAGAATTATCACATCCTTGCGTTTTATTCGTTCCTTATGGGGAAATAAACGTTGGTTGGTGGAATCTTTATGGTGCAAGGACGTGGGACATTCTGCACCAAGGAAAACAGATGTAGAAAAGTCTTAAATCGTGTTTAAAACATTGAATGACAATTGTGTAAATAGCAATAGCGAGAGGCGCCTCATAAGAAGGGCCGATCAATGACGAACAACCACATTTCTCAACTGGACGCCGAAAGTCATTGAAGACCCAAGAATCACCATCGGACATGATGGATGGGTCGGTGAAATCGGGGTTACAACAATGTACTGGCGATGAATTGTTCAAGACAATGGAAGACACTTGCAGAAATCCTCGCCAATAATGGTTAAATGTGGTGATTTGAATAGGGAAGCAAATGTGTGGAATTTGCCCTTAGATTATCCATAATTAAATGGTGGTCGGACTCTTTAAAACTAGGCACTTTATACTTAGTAAACAGAAGTACAAAATTCAAGAACAATTTTTATTGTATCGAAAGATACAAATGACCAAGCTGCGAATCAAATATTGATTCTTGGGAAGAACTTTCAATTTTCTCTTGCAAATCGAAAATCTTTTCTAAACCAATGGCTTTCAACCTAGAGAACCTAACAGAGTTCGATATATTAAAACATTAAAAACAAACATCTCTGAAATTTTTTGTAATTGGAAATTAAATTTTTTTTTTTACACAAAATAATGTATTAATCCAAAAGTTTAGTTTGCCATTTTTATAAAATATAAAATTATACACAGGCCGGTGTACATGATTTCAAACAGAGGGGGGTGTTTTGACGAAAGAGAAGAGATTTTATGAAAGCAAAATTTTCTTTCATAAGGAATTTCATTTTACAGCTAATGATATTGTTCAAGTACGAGCCCTTTTATTATATATTTTGTTACACAATAAAACTTATATAGCCGTATCGTCTATAGTAATATGTCTATACCAACATTTTGCCCCAGTGCCAACGGAATTAGAATGTCTGACGTTCAACCTTGTCTATTACGCGCTCTTTTCCCAGTCACTTAGTATCCTTATAAATAGGCTTCCCCTGTATTAAATGGGTCCTCTTGTATTAAATAATCCTCTATAAAAATTTGAAAACCATTAAGACCGAATAATTATTTTGCTTGGCGAGGCTATAAAGCCTTTACAACTTTCCGTAAACCGAAGGTACTGAACATCGCAATTGAATAAATATGCAGTTCGTAATTTTATATAAACAGATATTATTATTTTTTAATTATAATATGCTCTCCAAGAAAAAAGGGAGATAACTAACACTTCTGAAAATGTCCACATCCATTAAAATCGTACATTTAAAGAAAAAAATATAGTTTTGGTATCGCAGCAGGGTTCCTACTCTCCTTGGAGGAAAGGTTTCCAGGCTTTTCCAGGTCTTTCCCTGACTGATCACAAACAAAACTTTGAATTGAACTTCGGTTTCCAGGAAAATAGCTTCACATTTGCGTGCAACTATTCAAAATAGGTTAGGAAAGGTTGGCCTGACTTTACCAGGTTTGGCCAAAAAATTTCGGGTTTCCCTGACTTTACCAGGTTTGGCCAAAAAATTTCGGGTTTCCCTGACTTTACCAGGTTTGTCCAAAAAATTTCGGGTTTCTCTGACTTTACCAGGTTTGGCCAAAAAATTTCGGGTTTCCCTGACTTTTCCAGACTTAGACAAAAAATTTTGGAATTCCCTGACTTTTAGAGGCGATTTCAATTTCCCTGACAATTCTAGGTTGCATGGAAACCCTGCAATAGGGCTTAAAGGCAAACATATTTTAGAAGAAAAACTTTGAATTTACTATTTGTTCTTAAATCTAGACCAAAAGTGAGTTATGGTCAGTCTCCATCCGAAGTTCTACTTTGCGGACGAAGGCTTGAACCTTTACACAGTGTTTTCAAAATACACAAATTAGTCCGTGTCTCTACCGAAGTGGAAATTAAAGCAGCAGAACCTTATTTGTCCCTAAAGTCCCATTACTTCTGAAGGCAGTCCATCTACGTGGGGATTTTCCAATGTCCCGTAACAGAAAAACCCTCCCTGGCCGCCACAAGGTCTTTTCCTCGTTGACAGATGACCTAAAGGTCCAAAAAATACATTTTCCTCTTTCTCGTCGTTTCTCATTTTTCTTCGCTTTCCTCCTTTCCGAAAAGAAGGGAAATGATGAATCCTTTTTTCCCTGCCGTGAAGTCTTAACGCTTCGATAGGAACGGTAAGAAAGAATACCGTGTACTAAAAGAAATGCCACCGATGGGAAAAATCCCTACACACGAACCGGTCAACACTGTCATAAAAAAAAGAAGCCATTATCATACACACGCGATGAATGGACAAAAGGACAGGAACCAGTTCAAAGATTCATTCTAATCAATAAAACTCGTTTTCCAATTAAAGCACTAAAGCCACCATAAAACAAATATTTGAAGAATCACCCTTCTATAGATTGCACGGTCTTCTCATAGACATAATTGTAATTTGCTTTGATTTAATATTAAAACTCAATAGGATAGACACTTACATTGGGAGTGGAATACAAAAACGTTATACAATAAAGTACATAAATTAATAAATACAATAAAAGACAGGAGCTGCAAAAACACTAGGAACAGAACGCACTAAAAAGGAAAACACTTTAAAAATCAGACAAATCAAAACGCGTTAACGAGCTTTCAAAAACAGTCAAAGAGACAGACGACACAATGCACTCAAGTAGAGAGTTCCAAACAAGAGCAGTACGTGACACAAATGAATGGATGACATCTGCTGTGAGAGTGATCAACATCTGTTCTTTCATTTCCATGGATTAGAACACGAATTAACTTATCAAAAGGGATAATATCAGTCTATAAGCGATGCCACTCCAAAGAGGGGAGTCCCATCCTGTCGAGCCAATCTCTATAATTGAGATCTCGAAGAGAATAAACACCCCTTGAAAATCTACAAAATGGACATTCAAATAATATAATGTCGCCAATCCTAAAAGGGCTCCAGAGCGATATGGCGTATTCCAAGACAGGTAAAACAAAAATCTTACAAGCAAGAGTCGATGACGAGGCATCACTTCTGAAAAATAATTTTCTAATCGGGAAACAACGCTTATTTGCTCTAGAAAAGACACGGCGACAGTGAGGCGCGAAATCCAAGTTGGAGGTCATCCAAATGCCCAGGTCCTCCTGTCGCTAACATCATCAAGGATATTACCACCCACAGAATAAAATCAATGAGCATTAGAATAACCAATATGTAAAACACATGACTTAGAGGAAGAAATGTCGAGATGGTTATCCAAAGAACATTCATCAAGTTGACTGCAAGACTGCTGTAAGACAAAAGACGAATCAAGCGAGTTCCATACCGAGAAAAATCTGGGGTCATCGGCAAACATATAAGATGGAATGGGAAACATATAGCAGGAATATCTCCAACGTAGATTAAAAACAGAATAGGTCCAAGGATGGAACCCTGAATAACACCGCTTGTCACAGGAGCATAGCCAGAAATTTTATCTCCAACTCTCACACAGTGAGTTCTACAAGACAAAAGGGTCACAATGATACGAACAAACTTAAATGGATGGTTTAAGCTTATCAGCTCATTAACAAGGGCAGATTTCAAAATCCTATCAAATGCCTTAATAAAATCAATGTAGACAACATCTACTAAGCGACCTCTATAACAACAGGATGGCCATTCATTAATACGACTAATAAGCTGAACGACAGCCGACATTCCCGGCACAAATCCAAATTTTTCAGCAGGAATAAAGCCCTCGGATATCAAGAAAGGCAAAAGATAATTTAATAAGCTACGCTCAAGAAGCTCAACAATTGTGTTAGTCAATGATATAGGACGGTAATTTGCAGGGTCAGACCGTTCACTCTTTTTGAAAACTGGAATGATAATGGCCCTGGTCCAAGACACAGCGACAATCCCAGTAGAATAACATCTCGTGAACGAGGTTGAGAGAATGTACGACAAAGGAACAGCCTAACGCTTATAGAAAATAGTGGGGGGAATAATTTTTTAGTCAATATACATTTTAAGCGACCTTAGGGAAAAGTACGACGCATTTTTTCTCTGTGCGACGTACAAAATTTCATGACTATGTGAAAAATGATTGGAATGATGTTATATTCATGATGCAAGAAAAAAAAAGATCTGAAATGTAACAATCGCTATTTGTGCACAATCTGTTTCTTATATCTCGTATACTTCCACGAAAGAAAAATGGTTGTATATTTTAACGATGAACTTCAGCGCAAATGCTTGCCCATCACTGTAAATATGGACACAATTTCTGAAAGATCGACCATCACAACATCAGACACAAGAACGCATAACAGGCAAATGGACACAATTTCGGGAACAAAACAAAACGATCGAACATGGGCAGAGTTGGATTTACACGTCGGTAGGCTCCGACATATTTTGCCGCCTAATATCAAACGTAACTAGAGGCATAATAGTGTTTTGGCGCTTTTGTCTCAATTTGGCGCCTCCGAACATAATTCAAAATCGATAATTCAATTGGTTACCAAGTAATTCAGCCGCGCCTTTACAAAGTTTACAACGGCAAACCTTTCGTTGAAAATTGACCGCCGTAGGCGTCGGCCTACTGAATCTATTGGTAAATCCGCCACTGAACATGGGCGCAGATTCAAAGCTATAAAACCAAATATTGCATTCATGAGAAAACTATTCGGGCGCGAGGTGCTGGTACGATACTAAGCGGAGTGAGCCCCGTAGTCCATTTCATTATAATTTACGCAATACATAATGAACTAGCATTAAATATTCAATGAACTGTTGGTCCTGCCCAATTAACATAGCGATGCCATAGTTTCGGTTGGTAATAGTCATCCCGAAAAATGTGAATGTCTTGTCATTTTCATAATGACACATTGTATTACCAACTGTTAATCCTTATTCGAAAAGAGGTTGGGAATGCAAGGCCTAACCCTCTTACAAGTAGTGGGGTCGCCAAACATTCTCAACTGAAAACTTACGAAGTTCGAAAATCTAAGACTGTGACGTCATCTAGGGAAATTATCAATGAATCAACTACATAACTGATGCCAATTAAGCTTGAATAAATGTAGTCGATTTATTAAATAGTTATTTCTTATCGATTTGTATATATTACAAGAAATCCATGCTAATAACAGACTACAAATAAAATGTGATCAGGTTATTACACTTGATGGGAGGAACATAGCTACCATAGAACAAAAGTAGGCAAGGCCCATAGACTCCTCATTACATTTTTGGGCCCCATAATTTTAATAAAAAATACAGACGGCCTAAAATGATTTCTCACCTAAGGGCCCAAAAGGAAACTAGCGACGCCACTGCTTGACGACAAAAATGGAAATGCATCCTCCCAAACTCACGATGCATGCCTTGAAGAATAAACCAAGTTATTAGCCAGAAACTAACAGAAGAAAATCCAAATATGGCAACACAATTGCTACAAAAGCTCGTTTTCAATAAATCCTAATTAAAAAATAGTTCTAAGCCATAAAAAGATACCTGGCTATCGCGAACATGAGGGTCGCTTTGACCTCTTCTTAAAGTAATTCATTATTTTTAATAATGAGTTTGGGGAGGGAATATGATTCTAAGGCAAAGCTCTGTGATAAATATATCACAACACTAGTACACACATGCGATTACGTTATGCTTCATACATCTTTTTTTCTTCTTCTTTTTATTATATATACTTAATAATTCCAACACCCACGTTTTAGCTCAAACTAGACATTTATTTATAGAAGGAAAAGGGACATCGTCCACGACCTAGTGTCTCTCTGTTGAGCCCGGAGTGCTTTAATCGCTAGGCCATCGAGGACAGGAACAAAGCTCCTTTTCTTGGTATATGAGCTTGTAAGGTATTATTACAATTCCGAGGGACAACACAATTTTCAAATAAAGGTCCACATACGAAGCCACGGAGGGGACTTTTTTGTGATTCCTCATGGGGAAAAAATTCATTATGCTTAATAATTCCGACACCCATGTTTCCGCTCAAACTAAAGCTTTTAGTTATAAGAGAAAAAGAGACATCATTCTCGACTTGGAGTTGGACCAGGGTCTCTTCGCTGAGTCTAGTCGAACTATATATTCAAAGAACTTAATGACCGCCGATTCGAGTAGACCTTATAATCAGAAACCTACTTTTTAAAAGGGCCCTGCGGTGGCGCAGTGTGGTAACGCGTTCTCCTATTGCGCGGCTAATCCGGGTTCGACTCCCAGCAGTGCAAAAAGAACGCTTACTCAGAGATCTCATAAAGATCGCACTGCTCACTGTAGTCCGGGGTTTGGTTCCCTAGGCCTTAAGAGGTTCGGATTCCTCGGAAAACAGTAGGTCCCGGCGCAGCATGACCACTGTAGTCTTTGAGCCGTAAAACCAAAAAGAAACCAACCAACCAACCAATTTTTTAAAAGTATCTGTGCTAGGTCATTGTCAGGTTGGAATGTATGTAATTTTACTCTGGTACGCGGTATTTCTGGTATCTACAAGCAATTCCTCTATTACGATAATATCGCTGTGTTTTGTGAAGTGATGTATTGATGACGAGCTAGGATGCTAATATGGTTTTTCGCAAACACACTTCGCTCGAATTTAGAGATTTTCAAAAGTGTAATCTTAGCTACAGTTCGTCAAGCAACCGATATAACCAAGAAAAAGATCTTACAGTCAGGGTATGCAGATCTTTAAGATTGGCAAAAAAAAAAGTAATTTTGGAGCGGCATAACACGTTGCGTCAGCCTTTCTCATTGTCGTTTCATAAGGGAAGAATTGAAAAATTCGAGTACAACAAAATATGTCTCATGCATATTTGCAAAGTGAATACTGAAAAAAAAAACAACATTATATAATTGAACAGCACACACACACAGTATGTATAATTGGACAAGAATGTATATAATTGCATAACGCAAGTGCGACAAAAAGGGTGTTGACACCCACATCATTATCCAATCAACAACTTTGTAGAAAATTTAAATGGAACTGTACAGTTAATTCCTTATTTTAACGTTCCGTAACTGAGAAACACACGATTGTTTTTTTTATATAAAATATTAGATCTGAAATTGATCCACCGTGTATAAAGGGCGTGACCGTAAAGAGAAAGAAATCGATTTCTTAAAAGCAATTTTATTTCACTTCCATTTCATTCTTTACGAATAATAACGTAATTATTGAACCTTACAAACGGATAGAACATTCATAAATGGCCTCTAAAGGATGTAATCCTCTATCTCAAACAGGATTTATCAGTGTGAATTACAGATGGAAACACAGTTAGAGGAAGTCTGCCAACCCAACCACATAGCTTAATAAGCACGTTGCTAGAATCTGGAAGATGAATTCATCCAATAAACCATTGCTTCTAGATTTTGAACGCTCCATTACACCTGACTTAACTAACCTTCTGAACCATACGAGTGTGTCAGTTTCAGGGGCGCAGCAGTTCAAAAATTATGGAGAGGGGCTTAAGTAACTTTGTGACAGATCATCTGACATGGCCTTAAACACGACAACGTGTTCTGCAGTCTAATGTGGGGGTTCAACCCACTGAGTCCCCCTTTCCTTTGTCACTGGTTAGTTCTGAGAATTATGGAATGAATATTTAAAGAGTTAAAATTAGACAGAATGCGACAACGAATTCGGAAGAGGTAATATTTGTAGAAAAATCGTTTAAAACCTAATACGGCTAAAAATATTAGCTGCACACGCCAAGTAGTTGAAGTAACACACGCCAAATAGGTAAAGTTTTTACAGAGTAAGTAAAGGAGTACACGCAGAGTAGGTAAAGTCTGTGTTTTACGGTGCAAGCATGTCTAAGGTCACACTGCGCCGGGACATACAGTTTTCCGAGGAATCCAAAAACCATCATTGTCCAGAGATCAAATCCCCGGACTATGTTGGGTGGTTGTATTATGGTGCAAGGAGAGCAATGGTGGCTGCGTCAATCAAGAGTTGGGTACTAGTGTCGAATGCGTTACATCACTGTAAGGCAGACAAAAGAACGAAAACTCTCAAGAGTGGTAAACATTCAACGTGGCATGGTTTGGCGCTGAGGTATTTATATGGATAGGATAGTAAGTCAACACGTTTATTAAGTTTGGTACATTTTTTTAGGTCCCAAGACGTCCCTGTGAGTTACTTGGAAAGTGACCTTCAAACAACTATGTTGCATTTACACACAGTCTAGCGGGTCCGAAGATGGTGGCCATAGCCGTTGGACCACTTTATGGCGCTTTCGTCAATTTCAAAGACACTTGTCGAGGTCCGCCTGGTACTCGAAGTCAAGTTCGTTGTCAATGCAACAATCATAGATCGGTAATAGTGCTGGATTTACGAATAGACCAAGTCAGGCCCATAGCTAGACGCTTGTTACAGTGGGGGAGAAGTGGGGAGCTCTGAAAGAAGGCGGGCACAGAAAGCTACAGGGGCTTAAAATTCGTGAATGTTTTTATGTATTTTATTAATATATTTAATAATACTAAATATATAAGCAAACTAATATATTTAACATTAATAAATAAATTTCTTAACATAAATTTTCATTAAAACTATATATATACGCAAAATCTAGCGTAGAATGTTAGCTTGAATACATTTTTAACGTCAAAGAACAATTTCCATTGTCATGTACAATTTTATACAAAACAAAAAATTTAAAATAAAATTCTACAATATTTGATTTTGAGAAGAAATGTTTTCCTGGGGGGGGGTCTCAGTCCCCTATAGCCCCAGCCTGGCTACGGCTCTGGGCCCAGTAGACCCCAGCCTAAGGACCCATAACTTTGGGATTCCGGGAAAAAAGAAAAACAAAACAAAAGCACACAGGAAAGATCGAGGAAACCCTTACAAAAGATGGATGAATGAAATGAAACAGATTTGAGCAACAGGAAACTGACCAAAACATGCATGCACAGCACTTGGAGATTCTCTATCCAGCAGTGGATAAATATGGGAAGGCCTGTGCACAGAGTTTTAAAAAGGGAAGGGTTTTGATGAAAAGGGGGTGGTGATAGAATTTGTTCCCTCTCATTAGTTATTTTGATTTTGCAGTTAATAATGTTCACAGGGGGAAGGGGGTCTAACCAGGGGCGGACTAGGTCGGTGCGCCCTCATGGATGATAGGACTTGCATCCTTCGATAATCTATGCGCCCTCTGAGAGGACTCAGTCCGCCCCTGGGTCTAACCTCACCTCTCTCTCTTCATACACGCACAGCCTTGGATAGTGATTAAAACTTATAGTAGTTGAATGTAATAATGATATAATTTTTTGTTCACATTATTATTTTTGTTCACTTGTATCTTTCTGATGGTTTTAAATATCTTTCTGGTTTATTCATAATTATAGTTCCTATTACTCGGTTATAAATAACGATGATAATAAAACCTATGAAATGACGTCATGAGCACAATTATGAAAATGAAGGACTAGGTTTTCGATATTTAAATTTGTGAGCACAGCTGTGTTTTTTGTTGCATGCGTAAATCAAATGATTTTTCTTTTCAATGTCATTAAATAACGGCCGAAAACTAATTATTGTTACTTTTAGGGAACATGCAAAAATTTACACGGATCTGGCATTGATCAATTCGTACCACAGCACAAAATACGATACTATGGACGAGATCCCCATGTCACCTGGGAAGCCCTTTGCGAATTTTTATGTAATTTTTTTTTTCTTTGAAGGTTATTTGGCAACATCAAGTCTCCGATAAATATAGAAGGGGATGAGAAAAAAAAGTATTCATTATATCGTGTGCAAAATAACAAAAACATACAATGGAACCTGGTATCGTGACCACCTGCAGAAAGTGACCACTTTTCACAAAAGAGAACTGGCAGGAACTTCGTTATACCCCATACAAGTCTGTCCTGTATAGTGATATTTATGATGACCATTGCAGTCCAGTCCCAAAGGTGGTCACTTTAGTCAGGTTTTACTGTATTTAAAATAAACTATTTATGCACAGATGCTATTGCGAAAGTAAAAGTAAACTTGTAGAAATAAAATGCTATACGAGTAAGTCAATTTAAACGTCTAATAACCAAGAATAGGTTCTGAAAGTGAAAAATGCAATATTTCTTCAAAACGTGGCTTCGAGGTATTGAGACATATATGCAGTAGTTTATAATCCATTTTACATCAGTAGAGTCCTGTTACATGACAGTTGGTGTGATTACACACAAAGAAACACTTCAATACTTTGTAAATCCTCGGCGAGCTGCAATGACAGCTTTGAAAGCGGTCCGTCATCGAAGAAATCAATTCGTGAACGTAATCACGGTCAAGTTCATGCAAGCAAACCCTTACAACGCTTTCCTGTGCTTTAATCTTGGTAGATGGCTTCTTTGCAGCAATTTTACAATCTATTACATGCCAACAATTTTCAATAGGATTTAAATCGGGGCTATTTCGAGGCCAGTCTAAAACATGGACACCGGGCATTTTGAGAGACGACAGAACGCACATAAAGGGGTGGGGGATAAGGGAAAATTACTTGTGCAATGTGTTTTAGCTTTTGGACATCAACACCTACAAATGGTACAACAAAAACATATATTATTAAGTTAGATTGCACTTACCAATTTCGTCGAATGGCCGGGTGCGTTTTTCTGCAACTTTATAATGATGCTCAACGACTGGCTTTACATACTCCTCCAAGATATTAGTATAGACTAATGTATTCACAGTTGCTGTAGTAAGTTCAAGTCGTCCAACCCCTTTGCTGAATATGCTTCCCCCAAGACCATTTGGCTCACTGTGAGCTTCACACTTGGCGATATGCAGTCTGGGCAACGAACTTCATATTTACGTCTCCTAACATACCGCTTACTGTCCGATCAGTGGCGTAGTCCTAAAAAAAAGCGACCTAGCGCCCTTCCAAATCAAGGATAGATCCACGTGAGGAATGAGGGCCAAGGGAAGATTTAGGGGGGGTGGAGGGATCGCCCCCCTGAATGAAAATTTAGCATCGAAAAGATAAAGGTAAAGGTCCAGTGAGGTATCATTTCCAAAAATTAAGTTATTAATTGGGCCCCATCTCTTGAATGATCTCTAAATCTACCCCTGATCAAGGAAAACCTCAACCGGTCTATATAGCCCATTGATCTGATAGGGGAAAAAATTATCATTATGTATGGGTTGTTGGGCTAGAATTGCAAAAGCCCCTCCCTCAAATGCCCCTCTGAATCCGACACGATCTACAGCATATAACTTCGGGGCATATAAGTATAAAATAATAATGTGATACAAAAGCAAATGCCCAAGCCGAATTAAACCTGGAATGCACCTCTGAAGTGAACTAATAAAATAAAAAAAAAATATTGAAAAAGACATAAAAAAAACCAGTGGACATTGTACTACATGGAGCACCATTTTCTTTAAAAGGGAGGACATTAAAAAAAATTAAATTTTGATGGTAAAACTACAAGATGATGTCTGAACGCGAAATGGGTATTTTCTCATTTATTTCTTGTATTATGTATTTATATTTTGTCGTGCCAATAAAGGTGGTACTTCTTTATTCATCGTTATTTTTGTATTTTATAGTTTATTGCAATTTATAAAGCTATTGCAAAAAATATAAAAATCTGTTAGTGAATATAAAACGTATTTTTTTTTCCAATTGGTAACTGCCAAATATAAACTTTAAATGAATATCAATGCAAAAGAAAGCAAGAATTACCCATTTTCCATGCTTAGTGTCCGTACTCGATGTAAATTCTATGTTAATAACTACCCAAATTCTATTTCAAACTTCCCTAAATTTTTCAGGTTTCCAGACCAAATGTTAATCGATTACCAGTTACTAATTACAGTAAACAACACACAAGGCACTCAAATATGCGCAATCAAAATAAGTTTCAAGGCCAGGAAATCGATTAACGCAAACCCCAAAGCCAGTTATAACTCAATTGTAGTGAATTTACAAATTCAAAAGCTGTATTAAAGAGTGTATTTTTTTACACTAAACATTTGCACAAATTAAATATTTACAGCAACACTTTCATTCGGCCCTTTTTGAGTTCATTACAAAAGAGTTTAACTATATAATCGCAAAGCTGATGCTTCATCTTCTATTCCATTTAAAGTGTGTATGACTATATATAAGAGAAAGGGGATTAGTATGATCAAAATCCTTACAGATTGGATAATTTAGCTAAAAACTTTTTTTTTCCAAGTTTTAGTTACATATTTGGCAAACATTTTCTCCTGAGAAATATATGGGCTTAATAATTTTATATAAATTATATTAGTTTTGGTGCAAAAGGGTAATTTCTGAAAAAGTTTAGTCAACAGAACGAGTTTTTTAAATTTTTCAGTAGGCAATGTGGTATGAAAAGCGCAGTTCAGGAAAACTGTTTTAATAAGTTGTTTATTATAACAATGAATTTTAAATTTCCGCGACTTTTCTAATCAGAAAAACTTCCTGAGTTTTCCAGGTTTTCCAGATGAATAGATAGCCCGTAATAAATGATGCAATTGATCATGAGGCTATTTTTCGAGAACGTTGATTTACTTTCATAACAGATAGATATTCCGTTTGGATCATAAACGTAAACAAAAATTCGTAAAATGGGGTTATAGCTCAATGGG
>QLNU02014488.1:6058-17464 GCA_006491805.2 Dysdera silvatica | reverse complement strand
AGAGTTCTGAGTGGTAAACCAGAGAATCCCTCCAAGATGATGGTAAATGCAAGTTTCTAAGTGGAACTCCTCCAGGGATTACAAAAGCGCATCCAGTGCGTCTGTCCAGAGCTCGCGACATGGATTCTGCACCTGGACAACGTTCTGTAGTACACGTCGCTCGCTGTGAGAGAGTTTTTGACCGGTAAAAGAATACCAACGCTTCCCCAGCCATCATATAGCCCCGACCTCTCTCTGTGTGACTTCTTCCTGTTTCCGAGAATGAAAAGCGCGTTGAAAGGACACAGGTACGGCACCATGGAAGACATTCAAAGGGCCACGACGAAGGTGCTGAACGAGATTCCGGAAAAATACTTCTAAGACGCTTACAAACAATGGGAAAATGGCTGGGCTCGCTGTGTCGATGCTAAAGTTCTTATTTTGAAGAATACTCAGTGTATTGAAAAATTTTACCAAATAAAGTATGCTTTCTGTACTCAGTTTTCTTACTTTCAGGACAGACCATGTATTACTTAAAGTTAAGGATCAAATTCCTGAGGAGGAAAAATCTGGTGCTATGCACCAAATACCGTGTGGAGACTGTGATACGGTGTATGTTGGACAGACGGGAAGATCAATACGTCTACGAGGGAAGGAGCGTGCGGTAGGTATGAGAGACGATTCAAGCTAGTTAGCTGAACATATCTTCAGGGAAAGTCAGGAACCAGATTGGCATTCGATGAAAATATTCCATCAAAATGTGACGAATCTGGGTAGTAGACTGTTTTTGGAATCATGGGAAACCTATGGTTTGAGGAGTCGTGCAATAAACACTGCAAAACCTCTACCAGAACCTTACAGGATTTTTGCCAAACCTTGAGTTGGGGGTGTTCATCTAACGTTTCCACGAAAACTCACAAAATTCTCGCCCCGGAGGCTTTCTTGTGTTGACCATATTTGGCAATTGTGTTATCCCTGCGGAGGGTAATAATACCTTAACACCTTACATACGGAGAAAGAGAGCGTTATTACCTGTCCTCATTCGTCTAGCGGTCCAAGACACTCCGGGCTAAACGGAGGGACCCTGGTTCGAATCCAGGATGGGGAAAGCGTCTCTTTTTCTCTAAAATTACACAAGCTCTAGTTTGAGCTGTAATTAAAACGTGGGTGGCAAAAATTATAGTATAATAAATTTCCCCACAAAAACTCACAAAAGTCTCGCCCCGGAGGCTTTCTTGTGTTGACCATATTTGGCAATTGTGTTATCCCTGCGGAGGGTAATAATACATTAACATCTTTACATACGGAGAAAGAGAGCGTGTTTCCTGTCCTCATTTGTCTAGCGGTCCAAGACACTCCGGGCTAAACGGAAGGACCCTGGTTCGAATCCAGGATGGGGAAAGCGTCTCGTTTTCTCCAAAATTACACAAGCTCTAGTTTGAGCTGTAATTAAAACGTGGGTGGCAAAAATTATAGTATAATAAATTTCCCCCACGAAAACTCACAAAATTCTCGCCCCGGAGGCTTTCTTGTGTTGACCATATTTGGCAATTGTGTTATCCCTGCGGAGGGTAATAATACCTTAACACCTTTACATACGGAGAAAGAGAGCGTTATTACCTGTCCTCATTCGTCTAGCGGTCCAAGACACTCCGGGCTAAACGGAGGGACCCTGGTTCGAATCCAGGATGCGGAAAGCGTCTCTTTTTCTCCAAAATTACACAAGCTCTAGTTTGAGCTGTAATTCAAAAACGTGGGTGGCAAAAATTATAGTATAATAAATTTCCCCCACGAAAACTCACAAAATTCTCGCCCCGGAGGCTTTCTTGTGTTGACCATATTTGGCAATTGTGTTATCCCTGCGGAGGGTAATAATACCTTAACACCTTTACATACGGAGAAAGAGAGCGTTATTACCTGTCCTCATTCGTCTAGCGGTCCAAGACACTCCGGGCTAAACGGAGGGACCCTGGTTCGAATCCAGGATGGGGAAAACGTCTCTTTTTCTCCAAAATTACATAAGCTCTAGTTTGAGCTGTAATTAATACGTGGGTGGCAAAAATTATAGTATAATAAATTCCCCCACGAAAACTCACAAAATTCTCGCCCCGGAGTCTTTCTTGTGTTGACCATATGTGGCAATTGTGTTATCCCTGCGGAGGGTAATACCTTAACATCTTTACATACGGAGAACGAGTGCGTTGTTTCCTATCCTCATTCGTCTAGCAGTCCAAGACACTCCGGGCTAAACGGAGGGACCCTGGTTCGAATCCAGGATGGGGAAAGCGTCTCTTTTTCTCCAAAATTACACAAGCTCTAGTTTGAGCTGTAATTAAAACGTGGGTGGCAAAAATTATAGTATAATAAATTTCCCCCAAGAAAACTCACAAAAGCTCGCCCCGGAGGCTTTTTGTGTTGACTATTATTTGGCAATTGTGTTATCCCTGAGCAGGGTAATAATACCTTAACACCTTTACATACGGAGAAAGAGAGCGTTATTACCTGTCCTCATTCGTCTAGCGGTCCAAGACACTCCGGGCTAAACGGAGGGACCCTGGTTCGAATCCAGGATGGGGAAAGCGTCTCTTTTTCTCCAAAATTACACAAGCTCTAGTTTGAGCTGTAATTAAAACGTGGGTGGCAAAAATTATAGTATAATAAATTTCCCCCACGAAAACTCACAAAATTCTCGCCCCGGAGGCTTTCTTGTGTTGACCATATTTGGCAATTGTGTTATCCCTGCGGAGGGTAATAATACCTTAACATCTTTACATACGGAGAAAGAGAGCGTTATTACCTGTCCTCATTCGTCTAGCGGTCCAAGACACTCCGGGCTAAACGGAGGGACCCTGGTTCGAATCCAGGATGGGGAAAGCGTCTCTTTTCTCCAAAATTACACAAGCTCTAGTTTGAGCTGTAATTAAAACGTGGGTGGCAAAAATTATAGTATAATAAATTTCCCCCACGAAAACTCACAAAATTCTCGCCCCGGAGGCTTTCTTGTGTTGACCATATTTGGCAATTGTGTTATCCCTGCGGAGGGTAATAATACCTTAACACCTTTACATACGGAGAAAGAGAGCGTTATTACCTGTCCTCATTCGTCTAGCGGTCCAAGACACTCCGGGCTAAACGGAGGGACCCTGGTTCGAATCCAGGATGGGGAAAGCGTCTCTTTTTCTCCAAAATTACACAAGCTCTAGTTTGAGCTGTAATTAAAACGTGGGTGGCAAAAATTATAGTATAATAAATTTCCCCCACGAAAACTCACAAAATTCTCGCCCCGGAGGCTTTCTTGTGTTGACCATATTTGGCAATTGTGTTATCCCTGCGGAGGGTAATAATACCTTAACACCTTTACATACGGAGAAAGAGAGCGTTATTACCTGTCCTCATTCGTCTAGCGGTCCAAGACACTCCGGGCTAAACGAAGGGACCCTGGTTCGAATCCAGGATGGGGAAAGCGTCTCTTTTTCTCAAAAACGATAAAAGCTCTAGTTTGAGCTATAATCTATGCGTGGGTGGCAGAAATTATTGTATAATAAATTCCCCTACGAAAACTCATAAAAATCTCGCCCCGGAGGCTTTTCTGTGTTGACCATATTTGGCAATTGTGTTATCCCTGCGGAGGGTAATAATACCTTAACATCTTTACATACGGAGAAAGAGAGCGTTATTACCTGTCCTCATTCGTCTAGCGGTCCAAGACACTCCGGGCTAAACGGAGGGACCCTGGTTCGAATCCAGGATGTGGAAAGAGTCTCTTTTTCCCAAAATTAAACAAGCTCTAGTTTGATCTGTAATTAAAACGTGGGTGGCAAAAATTATAGTATAATAAATTCCCCACAAAAACTCACAAAAATCTTGCCCCGGAGGCTTTCTTGTGTTGACCATATTTGGCAATTGTGTTATCCCTGCGGAGGGTAATAATACCTTACATCTTTACATACGGAGAAAGAGAGCGTTGTTTCCTGTCCTCATTCGTCTAGCGGTCCAAGACACTCCGGGCTAAACGGAGGGACCCTGGTTCGAATCCAGGATGGGGAAAGTGTCTCTTTTTCTCCAAAATTACATAAGCTCTAGTTTGAGCTGTAATTAATACGTGGGTGGCAAAAATTATAGTATAATAAATTCCCCCACGAAAACTCACAAAAATCTCGCCCCGGAGGCTTTCTTGTGTTGACCATATTTGGCAATTGTGTTATCCCTGCGGAGGGTAATAATACCTTAACATCTTTACATACGGAGAAAGAGAGCGTTGTTTCCTGTCCTCATTCGTCTAGCGGTCCAAGACACTCCGGGCTAAACGGAGGGACCCTGGTTCGAATCCAGGATGGGGAAAGCGTCTCTTTTTCTCCAAAATTACACAAGCTCTAGTTTGAGCTGTAATTAAAACGTGGGTGGCAAAAATTATAGTATAATAAATTTCCCCCACGAAAACTTACAAAATTCTCGCCCCGGAGGCTTTCTTGTGTTGACCATATTTGGCAATTGTGTTATCCCTGCGGAGGGTAATAATACTTTAACATCTTTACATACGGAGAAAGAGAGCGTTGTTTCCTGTCCTCATTCGTCTAGCGGTCCAAGACACTCCGGGCTAAACGGAGGGACCATGGTTCGAATCCAGGACGGAGAAGCGTCTCTTTTTCTCCAAAATCAATAAGCACTAGTTTGAGCTGTAATCAAAAACGTGGTGGCAAAATTATAGTATAATAACACATATTAATTTATTTGCATACACTTCATTCATAGCTATATATTACACATGTTTGTATTTTATCTCATTATATATCTTCTTTTATAAATCCCGCTCATTTAAAAATAAGTAATTATTTTTAACGTCGATAGGGGGATTACCTTTCAATACTCTAAACATAAAACATTTCATTTGTTAATTGACATACTCCTTGAATTGAGGCTTTCGTTGGTTGTTATAATTTACTATCATTGAATATTTTCTTCTTCAGAAGCTCTGTTTGAACAATAAATTGATTTACCAATCACCAGTACCCAAATTAAATATGTCTGGGGAAATCGATTAATCAAAAGCGGGATTTCTCTCTCTTCTCTATTTATACATAAATACATTTTTTCTACTTGAACGTAAGTCAATTCTTTCAAATGAGATTAAATATTTGATTTTGTTATGAATTTTGTTCCCGAAACTTTTTGCAATCACTGGGAAAATTATAACAACAGACAGGACAAAATATGTCCTATATCAGTACTAGCTACAAGCGTCAATATTGTCATTATTTTTGAAAATTCCTTTACGACTTTTTAATGACTATTACATATAGTCTATTGTAACGATTGTGTACGGTCAAATATGTGAGCATAAAGGAAACAATTGAAATATAAAGATAAATTAAAACATTGTAAAAGATCCTGTGTCTGTTACTAAATAAATCTGAAGAAGGATGTAAATCTAGAATAAATGAAATATATAAAATAAACAAATACCATTGGAAACATTCGAAAAACTAGTTCCAAATCATGCTGCCTATTTTATGGAATTTCATGTTGAAATGAACTTGCTGAAACGAAGATTTTTAAAACAATTGAATAAGCTGAAAACATTTTTTCGAAAAAAAAATGATTATAGAATCTTTTTTTAAATTTTGGTTTCCCATCATGAATTTCTAGACAGTTTTTGAAATTCTAGTTTAAAAAGACTTAATTCACACTCCTGCATTTGTCATCATGTTTAAACAGAATATGTAATATACATATTCTGTAACACAGTCTGTTTTAACAGAATATGTTATATATATACGGAATATATGTGTTATAATAGGTTATAATTAAGAAGTATTATAAATACAGATGCAATCAATGTCATCAGAAGAAGGTTAAAATCAATTGAGAATATCTGTATTTTCAATACATTGAATTCTAAAAAAAATATAAAGCTGGCACTGTGTTCGCAGTCTTTATGATTGGGTGGGTTGTGGTTAATTTTAATTGGTCATCACTGACTCGTACGAAACTGTTTTATTAGAAGAGTGAATATTCTAGTAAAAAATGTGAACATTGGAAAAGTTTTCTTAATTGTTGTGAGGTCTAACGATTTAAAGCAGCTGTTTCCAAATTTTCTGAATCGCAGACACTTTTCAAGAGGAAAATTCCTCACGCCACACACTATGTCGTATTTACGCCAAAGGCGTTTACAGAATCGTCGGTTTTAACTAACCATGTTTTTCAACATGTTGAAGTCAACAATTCTCATACAGCTGATGATGTGTTAATTTTAGGTAATAAAATATAACTCGTAAAGAAAATTAAAAAAAAAAATGATTCCGCCGTGCCTGGCGGGAGTCGAACCTACAATCTCTTGATAACCAGTATGGGTATTCGGCCAGAGTATTTGCCACTTTGGCTTGAAAAGTAGTCAAAGCACTGCCCTATTCATTTTAAATTTGTCATTAGCGAAGCTTTATAGTCGCTCCCAGAAGTGAGTTTGATTGACGCTTGTGGCTCAATGAGCAAGAGCACTCGTATTAGATACCAAGAGGTTGTGGATTGGGCTCCTACCAGCAGCCAAAATCATTCTTTTTCTTCGCGAGTAGTTTATCAACTTATATTCTTCAATGAGAAAAATATGAGGCCTTCCATATCTTCAGTAATTCCTGTACAATAGTCAACGAGCCATTTGAGAACAAATTTTTCCCCTCATGTTAGACACCTCTCTTTCAATCAACATAATATCTTCTTTCAACAATAATTGTTCCTTTTCCGTTTACCAAGCATCCTGCATAATAGATGGCGACACAAATCAGGCATTTCGATATGTTACCCTTTTTCGCCTTTTTCACTTTTTCGTTTTTGATTTAGTGGCAACAAATCAGTTTGGACAAATTTTCTGACGATGGTGGACGCTTGATTTTCCACCGAAACAATTGTAAAATGTATCTCCAGCTCAAATTAAACTGCGTTTATAATTTGTTTTTAAATATTATATTCTCCAAGTTGTTAGTTGGTATTTTATCGCACACCAAAACAAGAATTAATTTTCAATTTTTAAATAGCTAAAATTTGTGATTTAAATTTAATTTTTAATATTCAGACCTTGTCACACATATTTTGTCTTTCGATTATTTTTGAGGAGCACTTTCTTGCGGAGCATTTGGAGACGCTTTGCGGAGCATCAAATGCTCAACGGAGTAAATTTTGGATCCCGCTGACTTAGAGTGACTAAAAACCTAAATTCCCAAATGCGAAATGTATCATAAAATTTAGAAAGGTAACGAAATCCATTCTTTTACTAGGTATTCAAAAATTCTTTATATAAGGCTTGCAAATCTTCTCATTAGACTTGCAAAAATACCCTGTTCTCCATGATAAGTATCTCCAAACGCAATTTTCAAATCTGAATCCAGAACGAGTGATTCCCCCAGTTGGTTAGTTCTACCACATCTTTGATATGCATATGTTTTTCCTGGCCTGCCACTTGCGGTAACGATGATTGAGAACCGAAGATGACACATGAGGCAAGACTGAGCCTCTTCTTTTCTCTTAAGAATTCCCAGAGGACACTGATATCAGCTTGCCACTCTTTAAAGAGGCATCTTGAAACCCACATTGACGTGAACTTTCCTCCACACCGATGAAGATCATCGCAGAAAGGAAGTGTTCAAGCAGTTATTTTTCTTCCCAAATGCTAGCCCATTTTTATTCCATTTATAATATTTTTCACTGACAGAATGTAAGACAACTGTAATGTATGTTGTATAATAAGAATTAGAAAGAAAAATGCAAAATGTTTTGTTTTATTCAAACAATTTGGAAAAATTTCCTTACGTTCTTATCTTGCTTATGGATGATAGATTCCACTAAAGTTTCACTGAGCTTTACTTAATTCTAGTTGGAGCTTTACACATGGTCGTCTGGACATCTTATCAATTAATTTCTCCCACGAACTATCTGGGCACTTCCTCGGGGCTTTGTGTGTTATTTGCAGTAATTGTGTTATTGCAGAGAAGGGTGAAAATGTCTAGGAAAAAAACAAACCATATATGCCAAGATAAAAGTGTAGTTTCCTATTTCCTGATGGTCCAGTTGGACTGGCGCTTTGATCTATACAAAAATGTCAGTTCAGGTCGGGAACGATACCTCTTTTTCTCCTTCATAGCTCACGAGGGTGGTATTTAGCTCCGGTTTGAGCTTTATACGCTGATATACGTTGATATACGTTTTATACGCAGAGAAAAGAATGACTTCGTTCTTCCGGTGGGGTACTACCCCACAATATTTTGATTGCTGGACAAATGCTCTACAAATTGAGCAACGGACAGCTAAAAAATTCTTTTCTGCCAGCGAATGCTAAGCTTTCTATTCGCTCGCAGAGGGGAGTTTGATAGCTGTCCGCAGTTCAATGAGTCGAGCATTTGACCGGTAATCAAAGGGCTTTAGGGCTGTATCCCACCAGACGAACTGAATTTTTTTTCTCTGGCGATGATTCATCAAGTAATACCGTTACCATCAGTCTTAACAGGTTGAATTATTTACTTTCGATAAATTATCAAAGTTTAAAATAAATTAAAATACTTGTCTATCGGGATATTATCCATTTTACTAAATTACATAAATTGTGAATTTTTAGCTTGAATAATCATTTATGGTTATGTTTAGGATTAGAAATTGAAAGTCTAATATTTTGTATAATTTTATATAATTAATAGTATATATTAAATAAAATTAATTATAATAGTATAATAGTATTTTATATAATTAATCTAATTGATAGTAAAACTAATGGTTATAATTTTATGTTTCTTTAACGAAGGTCCGACATACTGTTTCAGTGTTCCAGGAATGTCCTCTCCTTTCAAAATTATTCTAATATTTAAAAATTGTCTCAGAGTATCATAGCTTTCCATTTCTTTTAAAAACTTTTGAAATTGTTCATAGATTGGGGATCATTTCGAGCATCTGTTTTGTATTTTAAACGTTATTCGAAAATTTTCAGAATCGTGTTTTGAAGTTTTATAAATGTATTTTAAATATTTGTATTGCCTGTTTTTTGTTCCTCGAAAGTTCAAGTTTGATATATAATCATAAATTCAGATTTGATGCGATGGTAAAGATTTCCATATCTCTAGGTTTTTCGCAAAATATTTAAACGCAAATGTGACTCTAAAGCTGCGGTTTTTAAAGTAGAATGATACCAAATTTCAAACTTAAGAGGAAAAGAAATGTTTTTGTAATTGAAATAATAAATATATTTAAAAACTAAAATGTTTAAAACTAAAATATAAAATAAGGTGTTTATGAATTTAGTAAATAAAGCACAACTGAATTTTTTGTGAGTTAGGCTTAAATATCGTCGAACCCGTTTATAACGTCATTGAAAGGATTGGGGAAATTTTGACGCTATAACCGATATGTAATTTTTCAATGTTGATATATATCATTAATTTTCGTAAATGGCATATTAGTGAATATAAATTTTATTTTAATACAAACGTTTAAATATGAAAATGTAAAACTGAAATATTATTTACTATTTATCATAACAACTTTGTCTTCCGACGAAAAAGTTTTTATTTTGTGTTCATTTTAAAAGTTGGGAACAATTGTAGAATAATATTGCATGCACAAAGCTAGAATAAAATGGACATTGCTAACGTTATGCTTTTTTTCTTCAAAAGGAATGGACAAGTTCATTTCGTTTCAATTCAAAAGAGGTAGGGTGAGCGTGATTAGGGTGGGAGATAAGCAGGGAAGATGTTGCAGGATCATTCAAAGTGTTCGACTAAAAAAGTTGAAGGTCAAAAGGTCATCCATTATTAATGCATAAATGCGATGAGCGGGTAAAAACATTTTCAAGAACGTACCAAGAAAAAATAAAGAAATAAAGAAAGAATAGCTGCAAAACAGAAAAAAAACACAATTCGTGTGAAAGAAGTATAAAACAATGTCATTAGAATATATGATGATGTATATTTTGACGATATATATATATATATAGAGATTTTGAGGAAATTTTATGACGCCATTACAGGAGCAAAACAACCTTATCCCAATATGGTTTGCTAGGGGACTTCAGAAGTTTGACATGATAACCGAATTGTCTATGTAACTGAGTTTGAAAGTGGTATAACCTAAATGTAGTATAATCTGATGTAGTGCAATTGAGTACACAATAATTTTTACCACCCACGTTTAAGTAGCTCAAACCAGAGCTTTTTTATAGCTGGAGAAAAACAGGCGCCGTCCTTACCCTGGACTCGAACGAGGGTCCCCACGTTGAGCCCGCGGTATCTTGACCTACTAGATGAATGAGGACAAGAACAAACGTTTTTTCAAAAACAAACGTTTCAAGAAAAAAAATTTTTCTCCGTATATGAGGATGTAAGATATTATTACCCTTCAGAGATAACACAATTGCCAAATAATGGTCAAAACAGAAAGCCTCCGGGGCGAATTTCTGTGTTTTTTCGTGGGGGAATCTATTGCACAGTAACTTTTGCCACCCACGTTTAAATAGCTCAAACTAGAGCTTTTTTATAGTTGGAGAAAAAAAATAATATCTTACATCCTCATATACGAAGAAAACTGCGTTTGTTCTTGTCCTCATTCGTCTAGTAGGTCAAGACACCAAGGGCTCAATGCGTTGACCCTGGTTCGAGTCCAGGATGAGGACGGCTCCTCTTTTTCTCCAAATATAAAAAAGCTCTAGTTTGAGCTATATGAACGTGGGTGGCAAAAATTATTGTATAATAAAGTCCCCCATGAAAAAACTCACAAAAATCTCGCCCCGGAGGCTTTTCTGTGTTGACCATAATTTTTCAATTGTGTTATCCCTGTGAAGGGTAATAATATCTTAAAGTATAATTGATGTTGTATAGTGTAAATACTATATATTTTGCAAAATAAATGTTCTCAGCCTTTAAACGAAATTTATTAAAATATCTTCAATTTCAACAGAATATCGTCAGAACATCATCAGTTAGTTAAATATTTCACAAATCCTCGCGCGTTTTCAAATCAAACATATCTATACAGAAAGGGAGAGAGAGAGAAAGAGAGAGAGAGAGAAAGAGAGAGAGAGAGAGCTTCTCCAGATGAGTTACGTACCACATAATTCATATTTTACATCTCGGCTGTCCCGAATTTACGTTGTTTTGTATATTTGATGACGAAGAGAACAATAATTTTGTTACGAAATTTTTTTATGTTGATTTATGGCCTTATCTGAGAAACTGTGATATTGGGCAGGATGAAGCTTGGGTTGAAGTACGCATAGAGCGACAATAAATAAGTGCTCTGATAAGAAATTGCAAGATATCAAAAACTACTATATATAACTTGTTCAAATTTTGCTGTTAAACAATAGGAATAACCAAAATTTTTTCACGCCTGCTAACGTGTTGTGTTTATGTCTTTGCAGATTTGGCGAAAATGTCAAGATATTCTATCCGTGAG
>QLNU02014487.1:0-10314 GCA_006491805.2 Dysdera silvatica | reverse complement strand
AGATTCAAAAAGTGTCTCGAATGTACGAAGTTAACGAATATGGTAGCAGTAATTTTGAGTTGTATCTTATTAGTTTGAATAATTCTATGAAAAATCGCCTTCACATACAAAACGTTAAGAGTATGATATATATTCTTTTCTTTGTAAAGGAGGAAGGGGGGCGGCTGTACAGCCTGTGCCCAAGGGCGGCAATTTTATAAATCCACCACTGATTGCGCCCTTCTATTTCGCTTTAGATGAAACACTATCATGTGGTGCAGAGGAAAAGAAGAGCCGTCTAGGATAGTGTAACCTCCTTATCATTTATGAGGTCGCGGTCCAGTAAATCCTCTTTTGATAAGAAGGAGACCTGGTTGCAACAAATGTACTTGTAAACATCTTTCCATTTTTTTAAAGGTCATAATTAAAACTATAATAAGTATAAATAACTAATTATGGCGCATAATCATAGAGTATCAGTACACTCTTCCTATTAATAATATATACGTTGCTGATACACCTCCTTGCTGATCGGTCGCTGATATTTGCAATACACACGTTATTCCGTTCGGTTTTAGGAACAGAGGATGCACCGCATATTATTGCAATCAGTCTTCAGGCACTTTTTATAAACGGTGTACTCTTTCTCGAATACTGAAAGACTTCGGTGTCTTAAAATTCCCTAACATTAATTTTTTCACATATTCAAAGATACATATTTAAAAATACAGAGCTTGATCACTGTCAGTTGCTGCATGTGTGTTGTTTAGGCGTTTTAGATCTGAGCTTTCAGACTATTGTTCTCCTCAAGATATTTCCACGATGAAATATTTATGAAAAAAGCTTAAAAAACTAAAATACAAATTCCAAGAGAATCTCTCGCAGCCGACGATGCCCAGCAGTTGAGAAACACTAGTCATGGATATACGTGGCCATGGCATACGAAGATCGAGATAGGAAGGATGAAAAACACCGATGCCATATATAGATGATTCAGAGCAGGGAAACTCAGAGTAGGGAAGTGAAGAAAGGAAAGGTAAGAGATCTAAAGGAATGTTGAGCCAAACACCCCACCAACTCTTTCTAGTGAGTGTATTCTGTGACAAATACGTTCAAAACATTAAGATACGGCTAATTTGAAGTGACCATTTAGCAACAGCTAATGGCTGAACATGATAATATGGCTACACGCCGTTTAAGCATCTATATCAAGGAGCAAACTAAGATATTCATGGGCAGTAGGCAGAAAGGTCGTTTCAATGGCTCTTTCCATATCATAGGTTTCACAAAACATTTCTTCCCGTACTCTGCAGATTTTAGTATTCCTGAAACAAAGACATACGTGGTATCCGCCATGTTAATCCGTGATTTAAACCGTCACCGACTGCAACTATGAGGTTGCGTTAATTAAACGCAACTGCTGTAATAAGCGGCAATGAACCAGGAACAAAATATTAAAAATACAAATAAAAGAGAGCGATATGTCAAGGGCCATTAAACAATGGAAATTTAAAAATACTCGTCGAAAATGAACTTTTAGATAATGAATCAATAATTAACAGATAAACTGGACGTTTATAAAGCTGTTTCTTCACGAAAGCCATTGTCAACAAGTCCTCAACGCTTTCATTATCTGTTATATTTCAAGTTTTTTGGTTATTAAAGCGTGCTAGAACCAGGGTGGTATGCCCATCGTCTGCTTCTTGGATAATTGGATAGTCTGCTTCTGGTCGTCCACTAGAGGGCGTTTGCCCAGGAAGAAAAGATAGTAGAATGTTGAACCCCCGTTGTTGTTAGCGTTATTATTATTATCGTTGCGGCTGGTCCAAATAGCGTCACGAAACTAGCCAAGAACAATGACTTGGACTGCCAAACGCCATGTTCCTGAACCGTTGCCGACCATGGATAAAATTTGGCGTGATTCGTCTTTACCCGCCTGGACGATTTCTTCTGATTTACTTCTTTTCGGAGTCTTTGATGGGTTTTACATTATAATAGGCGGGTAACTGAAGCAAGGATCACTCACATGATTGTCATGAGAATGGCAATATAAAGGGTGGGGATGAAAATTTAAAAATATGAAAAAACGGTGGTTGGTTGGACTTTTATGGTGCAAGGACAACAATCAACAACATTCTGCGCCATATGAAGGAATGTAATATTATGGTTTCACGCTAATTGTCACAGCCATGACAAATAATATTAGCATTTTTTTGGGATCTTGTTGCCGTGTGCATATGTCCAAAACGCTTTGCGGACATTTCAACTTGTATATTTAGAAAGTTGTTTCAGGAAAGTAAGTTCCAGCAATGATACACAATATCTGTGGAGAGAAGCACTCTTCCAAGTCGATTATAATTTTACTTATAAACAACTAATTAAATAGACAGTTTCAATATTATTTATTACATTTATTAAGCGCAGTAACCGCAAGTTGTTTGCTGTTGCAGTTGAAGCTACAAGAAGAGAAATCATTTGCTAACCATCAAAATAGTTTTGTCAAAGTACGCATTGAAATTCATATAGCGTTCTGTTACTATAGAAATCATGACTTGTTACAGCACCGTTACATCTAAGATCATGCAACAACTAGCGCAGATCTATATTTAACTCCCCGAGGATCTAAACGCGGATCAAACTATATATTCAAAAGCGGATTTAAATCCGTGATGAAAATCATTAATGACGCATTTGAAAAGAGTTGTTTAGCAACGTGTCAATGCATTTCCTGGTAAAAATCGGGCCTTTTATAGGGTTTTTTCTTTTCTGAATGCGTCCTTTGAAATCTCTGAACAGGAAAAGTGGACAATGCTTTCCTGCCGCAAGTCCAGCGATATTTTCGGCAGAGGTGGCGCTGCGAACAAGGGACACAAGGTCCTGCAGCTTTTTGGGAGGAAAGTTGAATTCCAAACGTTCTGGACGCCATTTTACTACTACGCAGATGAGATGACAATGTTGAGCCATATAAACGAATGTTCATCCTTCTTATTACAACACTCACCATTGTACTTTCAAGCGGAATGTACGTTAAGGTTTGTATTTTGGACGGTATCCAAAGACGTAACTTACACTGATGCGAAAAAACTGAGACTAACAATGAGATATTATTTCACGTAGGACGTTTCAATTTCATTGTTAGCATGAAAAGAATTCCTCCAGCCCATACAATCTGTCCACAAAAGGGAAAAAATTGACGAAATTGCAAGTCATTTGTGGAAGAGAGAAAAGCATTTGTGAAGTGATGACTGGTGAAGGTGTTGCCAACCACAGGGCTTTCTCTTTCATTGTAGGGTATTTCTGAAGATATCTTTCCGAAGACAACTTTGATGTAGAAATTCGCATGTCATTATTTAGAGAGACAATAATAACAATAATGCATCAATTTATACGGGTTCACATTTCCCAATAATATTTGGGATATAATTATTGACGTACGCAGAAAATTCATAAGGGGGTTACATGCTTATAAAAAAGGGTTGCAAAGCTACGATTCTATATGTTCACACGCGCACACGCACACACACACACACACATATACAAAATGCATCGCAAAGGGTGGATTATGACCCACATTAACCCCCCTGCATACACCAGTGGATGTAATTTGTATCGTCTTTACCATGTAGGCATGGGCGCCCATATGGGGACAGAAATTGTTTTTTACGTGTAATGTTTATTAAAATGTTTATTTATCCAACCTATGAACATTACCATCTAACAAAAAGAACCTTTTTTTGCATAGGTAAAAGGGTGGAGGGTTATGAGAGGAGGGGGTGCTCATAAATTAAAAATCTAATTGAGGGATATGAGAAAGAACCAGCCGGGAACCGCTGCTATAGGAGATTGCAAGTTGATTCAATGTATGCAAATCCACCAATTTTAAATCGGCACTGCAGTTGCAAGTCAACATAATATCGCAAGTGTGATAATGAAAAATAATGCAATTATTATCATCATTATTGTCGACAGTGATGGTCTTCATTTTCACAGGTAGCCTGGAGCTACGGAATATATAATTTTCCCAACAATTTCATCTACTTGTCATACCGACCACATCCGTCCAAATGTAGGTTAAACAAGAATGAATTTACGTTGGAAAAACGGCCCGAAAGAGCTTCGCTTTATCCTCCAGGCCTTTTCCGTTACAGTTTTCACAGTGTAATGAAACCTACTTCTTTCGTGGTTAGGAACCCTTTGGCTAATATGGAATACATTAGTTAAACGACGGTCTACATACGATACTGCTACAAGATGGTAATGAAGTTCTTTGTATGAGATACTTCTCGTCTTTTAAAATAATATGACAAATAGTAACTAAGTGCATAACTTTCCGCTTGTTTAGGTAAATAGTTTTGTCAACCTAAGTAGGGGTGAGAGATGCATGTGATTTTCCTTAGATTATAGAAAAATACATTGAATTTCATTTAAGATATTATAGTGGATATGTACATAGAGATCGCCATCTATTTATACCAATCTGGATTTCAATCTGCAAACATATTTGCTCATGTGTTCAATGTTCATGCATATAATATATAATACACTTGCTAATGCTCATGTATGTTATTTACAAGCATACCTGTTCAATGTTTATATATATAATCTATGATGAGCATTCTTGTTCGCGTGTTCAATATTCATGCATATAATCTACAAGCACACTTATGTTCAATGTTTATATGTACAAGCTAAAAACACACTTGTTTCTATTTAATATTCATACATGCAATCTACAAGAATACTTGTTCAATATTTATGCATACAATTTAGGAACACTTGTGTTCATGTTCACTGTTCATATATACAAGCTACACTCACTATGGTTCGTGTTCAATATTTACATAATTTACAAACACATTTCTTTATATTCAACGCCATATATACAATGTACAAGCATGCTTTTTATGTTTAGTGTTATGCATATAACCTACGCTCACTCTTGTTCATGTTCAATATTTATACGATCTACAAACATATGTTCATATACATAATCTACAAATACACTTGTCCATGTACACAAATCACTTAATTATGAGACTGAGGAATCACTGTGCTACAAACAATACAAGAAAATAATACAAATTGGCATACCATTTAGGAAATAAAAGAAACTGACTAATAAAAAGCAATTTAACTGTTTTTTCTGGGTTATAAGATTAAAGTCTTTAAATTCCTAAAATTTTTACATTTCAGTTAATTTTTGCGGATCTTCTTCAGAATAAAAACAGGATCAAACGAAAGAAGATTACCAGACAGAGAGAAGACAAAAAATAGTTAATTATAAGATTTTGTAGAAAGTTTTCAGGAGCTTATCCAATTCCTAGGATTAGATTCTAAAATCCTGCAAAAAAATTTTTATTTGTTTTCTCTTAAAATTACCCTATCACTTGGTTACTCTTGCGTTAATATATTGGTACTAACGTTTTATAATTTCGCTTTTGATTGCTTTGTGGCGAAGAATGTGCAACAGATCAATTTCATTGTTGTTATTACATGAGTTGCTTCTACAAAGGGTCAAGAAGAGGCCATTGGCTTAAAGGTGCCAGATGATACATCCCACAGCTGTGCAAAATCGTTTACTAACCGACTCAGCGCAGTGGGTTTCGGCTATGTAATATAGGTGGGTAGAAACATTTTCGGATTCGGTCAAAATACGAATTTTCACATCACTAATACGTCACCATGCAGTTATGACTAACCTCGTGTTAGCATGATAACTGAGCTTAACAACTGACGGGCAGAGTTCGGAGGACAGCTTATTTTTAAATTTATTTTGCATGAACTCTTACATGGTTGAATTTATGTATCAGTGGCTGAGCATGATTCCAGAAGTGGGTAATTTCCAATTGTTCATCAACTCCCTTTGGATAAAAAAGGTCACAATTCATATATATATATATATATCATCATCATATTCAACCATTATCTATCCACTGCTGGATGAAGGTCTCTCCAAATGCTTTCCACACAAGTCTATCCTGAGCAATTCGCTTCCACGTCACCCCAACCTGTTTTCTTATTTCATCCACCCATCTAGTTTGAGGACGTTTTCTAGGTCTTCGGTGGTCTCTTGGAATCCAGTTCAGAATTTCTGTTGTCCATCGTTGATCAGTTCTTCTTGCAATATGCCCAGCCCATCGCCATTTCAGCCCTTTTACTTTAACAATGATGTCCTCTACTCTAGTTTGCTCTCTCACCCAAGTGTTTCTTTTTCGATCTCTCCTAGTTATTCCAAGCATGCACCTCTCCATGCTCCTTTGCGTTGTCTGTAACTTTCGTATTGCTCCAACTGTTAGACTCCATGTCTCTGATCCATAAGAGAGGACTGGCAATACACACTGGTTGAAGACCTTTCTTTTTAGACACAAAGGCAATTTCCCCTTCAGGATAAAACTGTTTCTTCCAAATGCACTCCAGCCAAGTTTAATACGTCTGTTGAGTTCTTTCATAATGTTGCCATCCATTGAAATCAGCTGGCCAAGGTAAATATATGAATCAGCAATTTCTAGCTCAGTGTTGTCAACTTGTATTTTTGTTTCCTCTACAAAATTATTGAACATGATCTTAGTTTTTTGTAGGTTCATCTTGAGTCCAACTTCTTTACTTCTAGTTGAGAGCTCTTGTACCATGTCTTGGAGTTCTGATGGGTCCGTTGAAAAAATAACAATGTCATCAGCAAACCGCAGATGATTTAAATATTCACCATTTATTTTTATTCCCTTGTTATTCCAATTTATCTGCTGAAAAATCATCTGTAAAGCTGAAGTAAAAAGTTTTGGAGAAATGGTATCTCCCTGCCTCACACCTTTACCAATTTTGATAGTTTTGGTATCTTTATGTAACCGAAATTTTGCACTTGCATTTTTATACACACATTTCACCATGTCAATGTACACATCCTCGATGTCTGTTGATCTTAAAGAGTTGATGACTGCTGATGTTTTAATAGAGTCAAAGGCCTTCTCATAGTCAATAAATGCAACACACAATGGAAGTTCATATTCATGTGTTCTTTCAATTAATTCTCTTAATACTTGAATATGGTCCACTGTACTGAATCCACTTCGAAATCCAGCTTGTTCTCTTGGTTGAGCTGCATCTAATTTTTTCTGCAGGCGATGTGTTAGCACTTTTGTGAAGATTTTATAAATAGCAGGTAACAAGCTAATTGGTCGGTAATTTTTCAAATCCTCTTTATCACCTTTTTTATGCAAAAGAATTACTGTTGCAGAATCCCATTGGTTTGGTATGTTACCGCTGTTAAGACATTTGGTAAAGAATTTTGCGAGTATGTCTTCTACATATTCTCCAGCTTCTTTTAAGATATCTAATGTAATACCATCATCACCAGGGGCTCTTCCTTTCTTCATATTTTTTATTGCAAATGAAACTTCTTCTTTTAAGATTTTAGGAGCTGTTCCTTCGACTATTTCAATGTCTTCGTTTAATCCACTGTTACTTTCGTATAGATTTTTGTAGAATTCTTCAACTCTTCTAAGTATTTCTTCCCTATTTCTTGTTACGGTGCCATCCTCTCCTTTTAATGCAATGATGTGTTTCTTCCCAATAGACAAACTCCCTTTAACAACCCTAAGGCTCTTGTTGCTTTCAATGGCCTTCCTTACTAACTCACAATTGAATTTTCTTATATCTTCTTTCATGCTTTTGCGCAGAGTTTTACAAAGTTCTATGTACTCAATCCTGGAACTGGTATTTTGATTGTCCACCTTCATATCTCTTCGCCTTTTCATGAGCTGTTTCGTCTTCTCAGATAATTTGCTATTGTGCTTTTTACAGGTTACACCACCAATTTCCCCAGCAGTTTCAACTATTGTCTTAACAATGTTTTCATTTGCTTCTGAGATATCACTTTCATCAATAAGTCCTTCCAGTGCAGAAAAGCGATTTTTTAATTCCAACTTGAATGCCTCGGTATTTACTTTCAGTTTCATTAGATCCACCCTCTTACTTACTTGTTTCCTAATGAGCTTCTGTCGTTCTAATTTAGTATTTAAGTGCACTTTACATCTCACCATTCGATGATCACTTCCAGTATTAAATCTGTTCAGTACGCTGCAATCTTCAATAATTGATTTCTTGTTTGCCAGGATATAGTCAATTTCGCTGGTTCCTCCATTGGGGTGTTTCCATGTCCATTTTCTTTGCGGTTTCTTCTTAAAAAATGAATTCATGATGCTAAGATTTTCAGCTTCTGCAAATTCGATGAGTTGATCGCCACGTTCATTCCTTTCCCCATATCCGTATTATATATATATATATATATATATATATATATGTATGTGTGTGTGTGTGTGTGTGTGTGTGTACATATATGACAGTGGCTCAGAAAACTCTTTTACTGGTACTTGATTAGGAGAAGGGAATACAGAAGCACGCGTAAACCAGGGACCTGAAAGTCTACTGTTCTCCCGTCTCCAAGTACGATAAAGCTGGAAGTTTTTAGCGTATTAAGAAAAAGCAGTATGTAAGTTGAACTGAAGAGGAAGGAAGACGAAAAGGAAAGGCTAAGCAATGAAAAGGTCAAATGCTAGATGTTTTCAAACATCACGGCAAAGGTCAAAGGATGATAAAGAAAGCTTTTTGCTGGAATTCGAGCGGCCGGCAGAGAAATGCTATTACGCATGAAATTGTGGTTAATAGTCTCTGGATTCTGGATTGCTTTTGGTGAAGGAAGCGATTAGCAGAGTATGAAGGCAGGTGATGCTAAAAATCACCGAAATGATCCAGATCAACTTTCCTTATCAATGAATGAAATCAGAAGGCAGGTTAAGATACCATGCAAAAGAATTGGTCCGGACGGATAGGTATGAAAGAATCATGAGACCTACATTCAGTAGTAGCAGATAATGGTGCTATGATTATACTTAACATGATGATTCATTATATATATATGATAGCATTGTTTTTGTTTTTTTGTTTTGTTTTTTTTTATTTGTTTTGCTCTTGCACCCGCAAGGCGCGGTCTCTTTAAATACTTTTCTGGTTCTGCTTCACGGGAAGGATTTATCAAATCCTCTAAATATATCCGTTTCTCCTAATCCATAAATAATCTTACTTTCAGTGGTATATTTTATGCCACTAAGCTTGAGAAAATAGAACGGAATTGTGGTTGCCAAACTTTTCCTCCTTGCGGCATTTTGTTCTAGCCAGCCATCCGTATTTTATTTTTATAGAATTTAGTGCTCCAGAAGCAGTTATCTTTGACAGGGAATGTACAAAATGGCACGTTTAACAGAGAAAGCTTCACGAAATGATGTACATGAAACGGCGCTTCGGTCCGCGACATAAAGAGACAGCTTCCTCTACCCTTGAGGAACGGAAATTTCTGATGTACGCAGCTCGGCGATCAAACAAAAGCTTGACTGCACAGTGGTAAGTCGCTGACCCTGGGACAGGGTTCGGTAGGCAACAACGCAAACCTTTCTGGAGACGAACCATGGCTCGTGACGATCGTTCCCGGAGAGGGTACTGTGCCTTGTCGTCACGAAATCTAGCGACAAGGTGGTGCATATTTTCAAGGCAAAAATCATCTTGAGGATCAAAAGGTCCCCGGATCATATCCACCATAAAATGACCATGTTCTTTACCTTCCCAAATAACCTTAATCTTTTGATTACTTCTTTGTTTACATTTCTTATTTATTTTTATATGCACACAATTTCATTCATTCATTCATTCATATTTTATCTATTTATTTTGTAAAATCCGTCATAAATTATAATTTCGGATTGATTCATTGTATCTGAGGGAACTTTCGATTACTTCTTTAATTACATTTCTTATTGTTTATCTTTTATATACACACAATTTTATTTATTTATTTATTTTTATATTCCGTCATCAATTATAGTTTTGAATTGATTCATTATTTATTTTATATAAATCGAACACTATGCAGATTAAATCAAACAACAATGTCAATCAATCAACGTTTATTGGCGTAGTGATACCGACGCCGATGGTATGGCGTGATTAGATGGTGAAACGTTCGAAAGAAAATAAATATTTCTGCCTTCGGTGGGGCCTGAACCCACGACCTTCCACTTGCCGGGAGGAGGCTCTACCTACTGAGCTACGAAGGATAACATATAATCTCTTTACGAACTTATATATATTGTTGCCAGTTATTTCGCAGAATGGTGTAGTACATCGACTACTATTTAAACCAAATTGCAAAGAAACTGGTATTAAATTTATCGAAAAGCCCGTTGTGGCATATGCATATATTTTATATAAATCGAACACTACGCTGATTAAATCAAACAACAATATCAATCAACGTTTATTGGCGTAGTGATACCGACGCCGATGGTA
>QLNU02014486.1:0-13327 GCA_006491805.2 Dysdera silvatica | reverse complement strand
TTGTTTGTTCCATGCAACGTGTGTATGTTCTGTGTGACTCTGGTTCCCTCACAAATGTAAATTTTTTGAAAATTTAAGAAACCAATACTCATATAAACGCATAATCCGTAACACGGCTGTCAATGCATCTCTAAGCGCCTCTTACGTTTATTATTTCAAGGTGAACCGTATAATCCGGACATTACTCATAACTTCGTTTGTGCAAACAAAACGTGTTGTTGAATAACTTTGCGAATTCGTAAAAGCCGTGCAGGGTTTCAAGAATTGCACAATGCCATAAATGGTTGTCACAGTCAAAGAATTGATTTCGCCTTTTCCACAAGTGCCATTTAGTAAGCGTTCGAATAACTGTCTTCTGCCTGAATTTAATGTACACACGAATAATACGTGAAACAAATGGCTTGTTGGAAATCTTGAACTTCCAATTTCATTTTAATCGCTATTCTCCTTTCTCATGGACGAGGGGATCTGTCGAAAACACATTTGGCGAGTCACATACGGACCCCAAAATGGCATTTTCCCGCCAGTAATAGGGGCCATTCTTTATAATTTTTGCACTTTTGGTTAAAACATGGCGAAGCAATGTGAGCAGATAAAACCCTCGCGAACTCTGCGTTGTGGGGGGAAACTCTAGGCCACAAGCGTACGTAGAAAGTTCAAAGGGGGGTTACAACCCAGCGTTTTATGTACGCCAGTGCCCTAGTCTAAGTAATAATAAATGGAGGAAAGAAATGGAAAAGAAATTACTCCCTTAATTTATTTATTCAATAACTCATAGTTTACATGCTCATTAAATATAATTCATTCATTATTGAAAAAATACTATAAAATTTCAAGTAGATTTCGACATTGGTATGGCCCTGCGGTGGCGCAGTGTGCTAATGCGTTCTATTCCAAAAACAAATCGACATTGTATGTACGTGTGTGCCCGTGGGATCTCTAACGTGCGTTTTCATGAATTTATAAATATTGTTTTAAATTTTTCTTTATTCAAATTGAATTAAACTTTATTTCAGAAGAAATGTGCTTTCTATTTTCGTATGTGATATACAAACATGGGTTTACGCTGCATGACGAATGAAAAATCGTATCCAATCTCGGCTGGTCTGATAACAATTTTACTAAAAAGTGAGAGAATATTCCAGTACATACCTATAGGCCTCATAGACTATAGACCTATATTCTAGACTAGTATATGCCTATTGACGACCTCCAAGGCGAACTGAAAGGCTAGAAACATAATGGCTATTAAGGGTCGACAACCAGGGGTGTAGTCGAGCTGGAACGCTCTTCCAGCACTGCTCTTTTAAGATCCCTCTCCATTTCTACTCTGTTCCTCAGCCCCCCCTCCCCCCCATTTCCATCAATACTACTAAGGACAGAGCGCTCCAACACTGCTTATATAGGTGTAGAGTTGTATGGCTCCGTGGAGGCCAGGCCCCGAAATAATTTAAAAATAAAATTCCTTTACATATATTGTAATGTATAAAAGCTCATAATATGTGCTTCCCTAATAATTTTAAAAACTTTACTTTCATGACTTCTTAACTTACAACTACGCCCCCGCCGACAGCGTATTATTTCTGGCCTATAAATACCATTATTTCCTTTCAATCTAATTGTTAGAATACTTTTGTCTGCTTAGTTTACTTTTACAAGACCTTGGTGCAGGTTTATGAAAACGATTATACCCATTTATATAATGTGTCTGCTATCATTCATTCCCTGTTGATGACTAAAGGAATATCAAAGACAATGGATAAGATAGGACGAATTGATAAATTATGTTTTTTGTTGTGTACTAACATACGTCACATCAAGGAGATTTTAGCACATGTATATTTGGGGTAAGTGTTTATAAGTAAATGACGAGGGTAAAAAAAAAGCGAAGATTTCGAAACAGATATTCATTAGAATGAGCTACCATGTTTGGCGCAGTATAGCCCAGATGCTCTTGCGCCATAAAAAATCCAAACAAACATTAGAATTAGGAATATATTTCAGTATATGCTAATTTGCATGCATTATTAGTGCATGTGTTCTATGGAAATATGCTATTAGCTTAGGCTATATGAAATGTGCTCTTGGTTATATCTATATTAAACTTGATTACATACATAAACTATGTTGGTAATTATAATATATATAGTTTTATTTGTTATTCTCCTAAAAACAGACACTTTTATAAATAAATGAATATAATAGCATAAATTAATGCAGTTTAATTTTGAAAACATTGACAGCTGTTTCAATAGCAGGTAGTTATCTTCATCAGAATGATACAACTAATATGTTGGTTAATGTTGCCATTCAAACTATACAGCTATGCTGCTATACAAACAAATTTGTATTTTTATATTTATTTATTTGTTTCGCGTAGTGTATCACTATTTGACTCATTTTTATAAGTATCAAAATACTTTTTAATATTAAAAAAAAAATAATAATTCACCAATTTTTGTGTAAAGATCGGTACATTACATTTTTTGCACGTACACACGCACGCGTATACACATGCACGCACATTTGAATGCATATAAAAAAAAAATTACTCTTCCCTATATTAGCTGATCATTTAATCTATTTTTAGGGGCTTCAACTAATTTAGTACGAAAAAACCCAACAGTTTGTATATATCGATTTGTTTAAATCAGGGCCGTCCAACATACGGTCCGCGGGCCACAATCCGACTCGCCAACGACTGTTTGGAATAAAAAAAAAAGCCCAAATAATTTTTTTTTCAGAAATAACGAAAACCATGGGGCAGCATGGGTGATCCTTTTCTATATCGCAAGTGAATAAAGGAATAACTATTTTTTTTTTTAAGAAACCGCTGGCCTGCGAGATCTGGGAAATTTTTTTAAGTGGCCCGCTGCTCAAAAAGGTTGGACTACCCTGGTTTAGATCATTTAATTTTGTTGCATCTCACAAGCCAAATCAATAAGCTGCTCTATATACGAACTCTGACCCAAGATTTCATTACAATTATCAAGCATGATGAGATTAAAAATGGTGGAACAATAACTATTTTTGGAAGTTGACTAATCGTTCATTTGAAACATTGTGCCAGACTTGCATTTGAGTAGATTCAGTAGATAGTAAAGTAGTGAGTATAGTAGTTCAGTAGAAAAATATATATAGTAATAGTAGAGTGAGAAGTAAGGATCATAAAAAAAGAGAGCTGACACATCAGGCATTTTGATGCCAGCTTGTCAAGTGATCTCACTGCCTTGTAAAGTTGAGTGATTAACAAGTGTGTTATTTTTATGAAGATAGGATAGGTGTTCTGTTGCGAATCGTTCAAGGAATAATATATAGAATGTTTAGATTTGCAACAAATCCTGTAAGAAGAAGAAAATAAACTAAATTATTAAATGCATCAATTTTCCAATGGTAAACGTTGCGTTATGAAACCAGAAGTGTACAACAAAATGGCTGTTGATACGTCGCTCTATGATTCTAGGGGAGTGGTTCCCAACTCAATTTAAGCCGCGGACCACTTTTCCACTTCAATTGGACTCGCGGACCATTTTTTTACTTCAATTGGATTCGCGGACCATTTTTTTACTTCAATTGGATTCGCGGACCACTTTAAGAAATTCTCACAAGTTGACTTCAAGACCTTAATAAAAAAAAGGGACCCGGGTCCTTTTTTGGGGGAAATGTGTTTGTAAAATCTTTCTTATAAAGAGAAAAAAAAAAGTCTGATGATAATACAGTCAAATCTCGTTAAGACGAACACGCTTAAGACGAATTACTTTTAATACGAACCGTTTTCTGACATTCCATCAGATTGTAAAATACTACAAATGTACTATCAATTTCACTTTTATATTTAATTTTAACATTTAATAAATAATTTTATAAGCGTTTTTATTAATTATTATTTCTTTTTAAATAATGACCCGTCTCGCGGACCATTTGGGACTCTTTGGCGGACCATCAGTTGGGAAAACATTGTTATGGGGACTCTTAGAGTACGTATAAGTGTTGCCGTTCATTCACCTAATTAGTTGTCTTTGTATAAATTAGTGTACGATTGTTGGTTGTACAAAAGGTAAGATAATGGTCAATGTCTGTGAGTTGGCGCCATCTATCGGTCGAACCAGATGAACGTGGACTGTAGGAGGAAAGTTGGCTGCGTGAAGGATTGTGTTAAATGATAAAAAATTGTAATGTATATGATAAAAAATTATTGGTGAAATTTTAAGAGGAGAAAACGTGACCACGCTGGATGGATGTTGGCCGTAATAGATAAATCGTTCACCAGGTGCTCGGTGTTTTGATGGATTGAAAAGGTTCCAAAAAAATTACGATCAGCAGGAGATGAAGGTTTGTAGATTAACATCGCATCATCGAAGTTAAATTTGTGGTCCAAAGACCATCAATGAACTGCTATGGGTGATTTAGTTAATTCTTGTTTTTGTATGTATGCCCGGTGTTTTTTAATCCTGAACCGGAGTGCACGACGAGTTTGGCCGATGCACGATTTTGAGCACGAGCATGGGATTTCATAAATACCCCCCATGAGTTGTGATCCGAAACCGAGTCTTTTAGTTTTGAAATACAACGTTTATTGATGGTGAAAGTGACTTTAAAATTAAACTTGCTAAGAATAGTAGCAATTTTAGTGCTGATATTGGGAACGAAGGTAAGTACATGGTCTATAAAATAGGAATGCTGTTGGGAGAAAGATGTGTGTCCGGTTTTTTGGAGGAGAATTTTTTACGGCCCGATCAACAATAGACGGTTTGCAGTTTCGGAATATGGCAATGTTTTTAATGAAGTCCTGTTCTTTATTCCGGTCTTCTTCAGTGGAACAAATTTTGATTGCGCGGAACACAAACCAATACAAACTGGTAGATCAATAAAACACAATACTGTTTCAGTTAGAAATTACATAATTTAATGTCGTGACAGCTGTTTCAGTAGCTTCTTGATGCGTTTTTCAAACGAAATACACATCATGGAAGGAGGTTCCTTCCATGATGTCCGAATTATTGAACGCGTTCACTTTCCGTCGGACCTTAATCTCTTCGAAGCCTGCCACATATTTCAAATGAGCAAGCTATCAACGATCCGAGTGAAAGAATTTTTTTCCCGGAATGCTACAAAAAACTGTTCCCCCATCAACCGCATTTAAAATCCTCATCAGTTTAATTTTGTCTGCTTTCCTCAACGTTTCCGCCATCTCATGGGTCGGCGTTGTATCCAGAGACGTTTCCCTTATCCCAATAAACACCGGTTATTTTCTCCGAAGCATTACTCGTAACTTGTATAGCGTCAACCGTCACCAGCATTACCAATCAACAGTTTGTTTGGTTTGTATGTGTATTTCGTTTGAAAAAAAGTAGCAAGAAGCTGCTGAAACAGCTATCACGACATTAAATTATCTAATTTCTAACTGCGACAGTATTGTGTTTTATTTATTTACTATTTTTGTGCAGTGTATCACATCAATCGCAATAAAAACTGCTCATTTTCTGAGACATTGGATGGGCTGACGAACAGTGTGGTGGTAACGAATGGAAGAAGGTTTATGGTAAACGCTTAAACGATGTTCAGTTTGTTTTCATGACCAGGACGTCCAGAGAGGCAAGTTTGTTGTCAACTTCGCATTCAAATGAAAATTGAATATGATTATCGAACGAGTTGAGATTGTGGGTGAGAACCATGAGATCAGTATTATCATCATCTAGAATTGCAAAGATGTCTTCTACATACCGGACTTAAAATTTGAAATGGAGATGTTCGTGAATTTTTTCTTCGACATAATGCAAATAGATATCTGATAAGATAGCAGATAATGGGTTTCCCATAGCGATACCATCTGTTTGTTGGAAGACATTTTGAAAACTGAAGAAAGTTTGTGAAATACAAATTTCGGTCAGGTTGGTAAGTTCACGAACTTCAAAATCAGTATCCTGGAATTCCTTCATGCGCCGTGCTAGAGACTGAAGGGATCCTTGGATCGAAACATTCGTAAAGGGTTTTTTTACTTCAAACGAGACCATTGTGTTTGGAGTGAAGGGAATATCACGAAGCCTGTTAGCGAATTGCAGCAAATTTTTGTTCGTAAAGGAGTTGTTGTATAGCAATGGTGAAAATCTTTGCGCTAAATGCTTTGAGAGGGCGTGACATGCGGTGTTAAAGTTTGAGACTGTAGGACGAAACGGAATGCCCGCCTTATGGACTTTGGGTAGTATTGTGTATTATATTAGTCATCGAGTGTTTAGCACGGTGAGTCGATCTACTATTAATACTGATGCCGCAACAAGCCGTTTCGACAAAGTCCTTCGCAATTCAGACTCGCCATTCAAACGTGGTCAACTACTATCGTCTGGGCGGTGGAACCTTCCCGTCATGCAACTTCTCTCCTCAACGTGACTGTTTCGCTTTTTCCTCACGGTGCTGCATGCTTGCGTCTCCCACGTGGTGCGTTTCCGTTCACGACCTCGTATAATGTCGTCTTACTGTCCATTGTTAAATCGGTTTCCAAAGTTACGCCTAAAACGCCGTAAATATCTGGACCACCTCCATTTTTTAGTGTGTTGCCGGAAAGAAAAAATAATTCCGTCGTTCATTAAATTAAAATGCAACTTAATCAACACACCTCGTATCCAAAAAACTTTGTTTAATTGTCAGTTATTATTACTTCGGACCGTGATGAAAGACGTTCGGAGCAATATAGCTCACTTTGAACAAGAACTATTTCCTCTTCATCTTAAACTTGCTAAAGAGGTTCCTGATTTTCGGTCGTTTGAAGAGAAAATCTACTTCAAGTGTGCTCACCTATCAAAAAAATATCATGCCATCCTCAACAGAAAATTTGCCGCGCTGGTCGGCCCCTTGAAACGCAATACTTCTGTACCATTTCCTGACGCAGTCCTTAACTTTTCTAACAGGCCTCTTTCTACTCGTCTGACTAGACTTCTTTCACTGAATTCTAATTTTACTGTTGACCGACCACTACACCTTACTAAATTAATCGCACCAATTGAAAAGGCTCTTCCGTTTAGTAAATTAAACCCTGGTTAAAAAAGATGCGCTCCGTCATCTTATTGCCGAGACCATTTCATCCAACAACAGCATTAAACCAAACTTGTCGCGCCACGATCACAACGTGTTGAAAGACCACCAGTCGGATGAGAACACCATCATTACAAAAGCGAACAGGGGAGGCCGAATTGTCGTCTTTGACAAACAAAAATATTTGGATGGAGTGGAAACATTGCTTTCAGACATTTTCCTTCATCAGAGTAGTCCCGCAGAATGGAAAAACCTAGTGGGAACCAATGGGAGGCCTCCAATAGAATCATGGAAGAACCCCAATAGGGACTAATGAGAAACCCATACTGCGGGCTACCTAATTTGGAGGTCCCATACATTTCAAAGTAAGAGTTGTTTATAAGTTTCTGGAAGTGGTTGTGATGTATTAATGGCTTTCCCATGTAGTTTGTAAGTTTCCCAAGATTCTAAGAAGAGTCTATTATTCTTGTTTGTGATGTGCCGGTGTAGTATTTTTGTTGAGTCCCAGTCGGGTTCGTGTCCGTGTTGTAAAGCGTGTTCTGCCAGACGTGAGGCTATGTCTCCTTTCGCGAGTGCTTGTTTGTGTTCTTTTCGTCTTGTTTTGATCATTCTTTTTGTTTGTCCTATGTAATGTTTGTTGCAGTCTTTGCATGGTATTTGGTATATGCGCCTGTGAGATCTTCTGGTGGAACTGGAGTTCCACCAGAAGATCTCACAGGCGCAATAAATATCATGAGTGATCTTTTTCATTGCTATTTTACCAGTGTTTAACCTTTTTATGTAATTTCCTCCCTGGTACCCTGTATTTTATTTCTATATACATTACAATTTTTTATCATTTAACACAATCCTTCACGCAGCCAACTTTCCCCCTACAGTCCACGTTCATCTGGTTCTACCGATAGATGGCGCCAACTCACGGACATTGACCATTATCTTACCTTTTGTACAACCAACAATCGTACACTCGCCCTTACGAGCGATGTACGCTTAGGGTTTCTTGCTTCTTCGATGAAAGCTCAAGGTTTTCGAAAAACGTTTAAAGCTGAATAAATTTTGGTTTCAAAAACTGTGCTTATTGTGTATTATATTAATCATCGAGGATTCCTAATTACGTCAAGAAATCTAACCTCACCGATGTAGATAAGATAACAGTTCTAAAAATATCTGGGAATCATATGCAAATTGCAATTTTTCCAAGACTGTCACTAGCGCTGTATGAAGTTAAGGAAAATCTCATCACAGTCGGAAGTTCGGCTGATCTTAGCTGAGTAAGCACAACTGGCTAGCTTACACAGAGGTAGAAGACAGTGCCTATTGCAAATTTTGTGCCCCCTTTTCAGCCCATGAAGTCGATCAAAGATCGACACAAGCTGCAGGTCAATTTATTTCAAACCGTTTGCTAATTGCAGGAAGGCCGGAAGAAATTCAGCCAACTTGAAACATTTCTCCATAGTGAGGATTCAGTTCTCCAAGGCGATGATTTTTTAAAGGTCATGGAAGGAAAAAAGGGTTTCTGTAGATCAAAGTAGAAGACAGTAGCCATTGGAAATTTTGTGTTCTCGTTTCACCCCATAAAGTCGATTTACGATCCACACAAGCTACAGGTCAACTTGCTTCAAAAGGTTTTAATGATAATTCGAAGAAGGCCTTGGGGAAATTTAGCCAACGTGAAACTTTTCTCTATCATATGGATTCAGTTCTCAAATCCATTGAGTTTTTGAGGGTCATCGAAGGAAAAAAGGGTTTCTGCGGATCAAATAAACTCAGAGGAAAGCGAAAGCAAATTTTGAAGAATACGGTTATTTTTAAACCTATTATCAAACAGGTGATTTTTTGTGGAAGGCACGGACCGGCCATCGTAAAATTGTATAAACATAATCTACGCCGTATACAACCCTCATCTTTTCCCTCGTGTGTACGCCAGTGGCAGTCCTACTTAATATATGAGTTATATCATTGCCAACTAACGAACATGAAATTCTTCAAAAGAGCAAAAAAACACGGTTTAAAAGTCAATTTTTAAATCCGTCTTTTTGTAATTTCTATTTATTCAAAAATAATTCAATTCCCCCAAACACTTCATATGTTTTTAATGGCAAACTTGTTTATATGGAAACAGTTAAATTGTTAAACTTAATTAAAAATTCGTTACTTCACATCATCTGCAAATATTTTAATGGACATTGTTAAGTCTTATAGAACAGTTCTACCATTTTCATACTCCGCACCGCCACCTTGCGGAATATTGTTGTATTAACCGTTATAATTCGGGTGCCGATTGCGAGTTTGGTATTGGCTGATAATGAACGCATGAAGGAACATCAGCCAATACCAAACTCCCATAAAAGCGGCGAAAATAGAAATAAACATAGATATGTTTTTGAATCTTAATTTAGCGCCACCAGACTTTAGAAATTAAAGAGGTATAGCTACCAGAGCCGTAGCCAAACTGGGGCTATAGGGGGCTGAGCCCCTCCCCTGGAAATGTAGTCAATCCCATCCTGGAAAATATTGTAGAATTTTATTTTAAATTTTTTATTTTGTACGAAATTGTACATAACAATGGGAATTGTTCTTTGACGTTAAAAATGTATTCGAAACAACTTTCTACGGTAGATATTGCGTATATAATATTTTTTTGCGGAGTTTTGAGTCTTCATATACTTTATAATAAGGATAGAGGACGTTATAGAGAACGGTATACTAAAATTTACAAGTTTTTAATGAAAATTTACGTTAAGAAATTTATTTATTAACGTTAAATATATTATTCTGCTTACATATTTAATATTATAAAATATATTAATAAAATATAAAAAAAATTCGGGAATGTTAAGCCCCTTTTGCAGCTTTCTGAGCCCCTGTAACAAGCGTCTAACTACGGGCCTGATAGTTGCAATTGTGCATATGGCAAATTCAACACACCGTGTCGTTGAAATTTCCCTATCGGAAAAGAAACAACTTTGACAAAAAAAAAAAACAAAACGTCATACTTATCAATTTGCATCGCGTCATTATAAATGGAAAGGAAGCAATAACTTGTGCAAAGTGACGAATGTGATATCATATTCATAATATTTCAATGCTGATCATTTATCGATATCCACTTAATAACATTGTAAACAGTTGAATTAACTTATTCCCAACTTTAACATAAGAAACGTGGGAAAAAAGTTTTGAAATTATTTATAAAATTGAAGTGCTTTTTATAGCTCTTCAGAGTCAAAGAGATAAAGCTCTGATACTTTGTAGCAAAATGCGTGACACAGAATTTACATCGTACACGGACGAAAATGAAAAAGTGCAAACATTCGTAAGTTCAGCATGATGTCGACGACATGCAGACAATGTGAGAGGTCCCGGCAAACCCACGTTTTTTTTAGCTCAAGCTACAGCCGTAATTTGAGTGGGAAAACATGAGTTTTTAGGAATCTTTCGCATCGTTTAATTGCTCACGAATTTATAAAACACTGTTAAATAACAATTTTTATCAAGGTTTTTGATAAAAATTGTTGCTTAATTTAACCGCATAGTGTTCGACTTGTACAAATATATCTGCTGCAATGGACTTTTCGATGAATTTAATATAGACTTCTTCGCAATTTGGTTTAAAAAGCAGTCCATGTACTGCCTCATTCCGCGAAATAACAGGTTTTCGGAAAATATGCTTTAAATACGTTCGTAGCTCAGTTGGTAAAGCTCTCGCCCGGACTGCGGAAGGTCGTAGGATCGTGCCCCACAGAACGCGAAAAAAATTTCTTTTCTTTGCAAATGTTTCATCAATTGACCCGCCATAGCACCGGCTTTAATATTATTATGAAAAAAAAAGTTGATAAAAATTGTTGCTTAATTTAACCGCGTAGTGTTCGACTTGTATAAATAATCATTCGGTAATCATATTCTCCTTACAACTGGTAAAAATAGCCTATATAATTGATAAGTACTTGCTAAATATTGCACGGGAACACACACAAAAAAAAATAAAAAATAAATAAATAAATAAAAAATCTAGGATCATATAAACTATTTAATTTCCTGGACCCATTACTATTAGCTGTGAATCAAAAGCATTGGAGACATAACGTAGCTACCAAGAACGCAGCCAGGATTTAATTTCGGGGGGGGCTAAAAAAATTTCAGCACGTATCGATACAATCAGAGCAGACAAGGCCGTAGCCAAATCCCATTAAAAATCTAGTTTCGAGTGGGGGGGGGCCTAGGACCCCCTGGATACGGGCATGGTAGTTATCTATTAACGGGGTGTCAAATCAATGACTGAAGCACTGAAAAAGCCGGCAAAGGCGGATTCAGAGAGAGAGAGAGAGATTTGGGAGGGGGATGTAAAATACAGCAGGACCCACTTATAACACATTTAGCAAGTAATAACTGTCTATTACACTAGCACACATTTTACTAGCACACATTTAGCCCGCATTTAGCAAGTTTCCTGATGTAGCGATGAAAATGTGGATTTTGTTTGGTATAATGTTTAAGCGCAATGTAATTTTGATATTCATTCGGTCGTTATAATCGGAGCTCGTTATAACCGATTTCCACTGCATTTTTATGGATTTAGGTGGGGAAATCCCCCCCCTGTAGATCCGCCACTGGCTTATGACAGATGGGAAAAGTCATTTATCCATTGGTTCAATGGCACATCTGTACTAATGATGCAGACGATGAACGAATAATTTGACCAGCATCACAGAATAATGGAGATAGAATGACTGTCAATACTTGAAGATTGACCAACACATTTGAACGCGACTGTAAAATATGGGCTTATTACTTCAACCACTTCACCAGATTATTAATTTAATTAATTTTTATTGTCAGTGAGTTTATTAACCTGTTAACTGGGTACGACGACATTTTTCGTCATACCGGAAGACTACCAAAATGCAAATGACGAAATTTTTCGTCATATCCGGAAGACTACGCATATTTAACAAAAAGTATCTCCTTAACCTGTTAACTGGGTATGACGACATTTTTCGTCATGCCCAGAAGACTACCAAAATGTCCCCCCCAAAAAAAGTCCCCAGTGTGAAACGAGTTTCACACAATTTTATTCCCCGGTTAACAGGTTAACGATCACCCTGTATACATGCAAGGTACATGAACATTTTGCTACTACCAACCATTGTATAATGGGGATGAAATGACTAGTAACATTTGAATAATGATTAAGCTATTTCTGAGTGTGGCAGAACAAGTTTTATGGGAGGGTAGAGGTAACGCTTTCGTCTATAGTGCCGTAGCACTAATGCAATTTCAAACCGTATTGGTGTTAACGGTAAATTTTACCGCAAAATGTGTGCCGTTTTTTCTGCCTACCGTAGATAGGAATTTGGTTTTCTAGGAAACAGAGGTTCGGATTCTCTAGAAAAATTGTAGGTCCCGGCTTGACCTTTTCAAAAATGCTTATCCATGACCTTTATCCATTCTTATGTTGCCAAACACAAACGAACAACCGAAAAAACTCATCCAATTCATAATACTAATAATTGATAATAAAGCTGATAACATAGATAATAATATCAAAGTTGTTAATAATAATAAAACGGACAATAGCTATTCTTTGATCATAACCCACGAATATAAAAAATACGAATGACTATGCATTTTGCCTTGTGTTTCAGTTCAACTGTTGACAGACGAATAATTTACGTTCTTTATTTTCTGAGTTATTACATGATGCCATTCCACTAAACAGTAAATATAAAATAAGTATTTCACGTTTTTATATGTGCTTTATTTTTATAACCCTTAATCAACTCGTGTGTATTGAAAATGAATATCAAACCAAGCATTATGGAAGACGTTTATGCTTCAAGACCAAACGATATTTTCTTGATAAGACTTCGTCGAAATTCTCATGATATAAATATAAAAATTAATAGAGAGCGTACTCCCCCATTATCCAATTTAACGGAGCTGGAACTCGAAGAATCCCCATAGGCTTTTTTTAATATGGAAATTCAAAGTTCATAATTAAGACTTAACAATTAAATCTGGGGCATAATGCACGATTTTAGCTAATTAATTATTATTTAGTTAATTAATAAATTATTCGTTAATATCATGAATATGCAGTGAATTATTAGCAGCGTAAATATGGAAAATTAATACCGATCATTGGTCCTATTAATTTTTAATTTTAACATAGTTATTTTCTGGGCTGAATATGCAATGCACACTGTATCCTGTGTGATCTTTATTTGCATTAGCATTTGCACTAAAATTAAGATTTTATAATTGAAATCCACCCATACTTATGTAACTACACACGCTA
>QLNU02014485.1:21670-38145 GCA_006491805.2 Dysdera silvatica | reverse complement strand
AATATTCAAACATAAATAATTATTTTACCTTCCGCTAAAGCGAGCGATGGAGCATATAGAACAACTGGCATATACATCATCTGTAAGAAACATAAAATGTAGAAAAAAATTCCAAATTAAAACCAGCAAAATATGAAGCAAAGCATTACGCAATTTATATTCCAACTTCACAAAAGTCAGCACATAGCCGATAAAATTCGTTTAAATTTATTTATTATTGAAATAGGTAGTATTTGCAAGAGCTATTATAAAAGGTAAAAAAGAAAAGGACACAGCAGAAAGCGATCAAGCGGAAATTTGATCTTTATTTTATAAAGGACATTTCAAAATCGTCTTATTGCATCATAGCTGTTTATTTGCGTATTTCAATTGACCAGTTTTTATCATAAAATACTAATAGATAATATCGAAATATATGAATAATAATAATATTATATATATATAACAACATCTCTCCCTCTCTCTAAGAATAATAGTAGCTAAGAAATATTTGTCATGAACGATTACGAGATGTTCTTGGAATCGAAATAATCACAATTAACTCAAATTTTTAATACGACCGAGTCATCGACAAACTTGAAATCTGAGATGTTCGATGGCAATTGCTAGTCAGTTTCCCAGCCACGCTGCGCATGCGCCTGAGCATCAATTCTTCACGCTTCCTAGTATATGAAGAGAGAGAGTATATAAATAGTTAGATCTAACGACTTGTTGCTGAAACGACAGCAAATTGACTCGAATCTATTCATTTACGTTTATGTACGAAACATTGTTTGCATTTAATTGTGTTTTCATTTAAACACTGCGATTCTCATTTGAAAACATATACGGTAGTCTGGATCTTTTTTCTTCCATTGAGCTTCCAATAAAAAACCAATGAACCTAGAAAGGATTCCATTACACACGATAACGCGGTTCATCAAATCAGGTTTAAAACCATCGAGAGGTTCCGAGATGTTCGACTAATCGAGACAATCTCCTAAAACATCCCGTAGTCGTGCGTCAATATATACTTCTTTCTGTTCGGCTGAAATCAGTTACTATATTAACTGCTAATTTCAAATAGAGCACATGCTCATTAACCAATTATATTCCTACAGCATTTTGCTGTTGCATATATTTCCTTGTCTAAATAATGATGCTATCACTTTGAAGCTAATAATTAAGAGTGTTCATTTTAATACCTGAATATCATCGCACTTATTTCACGATTTTTTAGTAACTAACGCGATTTTCGAACTAACTAACTATGATCCGATCCCTTAATATACTATTCGTGTGTCTATGTGGTATGATATTGGATAGTATGGATTGATAAATGGAAATAACTTTGGAGATTATTTAAGCACTAAACTTATTCAAAACCTGATATGTAATTACCACCTGAATGACAGTTAAAATTTTAGAAACGAGTACAAGCTTTGAAATGTAATACTTTTGGCCTGGACGGCTCAGTGCGCTTAAAGAAAAGTGCGCGAAGTCGTCCGTTATTAGCAGCCGTTATTTTTACCGTTATAAACATAAATATTTAAGACTTTTGTAATTTAAAATAGGAAAGTAAGAAGAGTTACGTAAGGTCAGTGAGTTTCGGGAATTAAAATAAACGAAAATTATGAGTTTTTTGTAAGACATTACCTTTTTCAGGGTTAAAACAATTGCCCAATGGTCAACATATAAAGCCACCAGTGCGAATTTTTGAGTAATTTTTTACCAGCTCGACGTTTCATTTTATCCTATACATTGAAAGCTCAAGTTTAAGTTTAACCGTGGGTGTCGGATTTAACCCTTTGCACTCCAGGCTATTTAGCCAAAGGAATTCAAAGCCATATACTGAATGTCGCTCCAGCGGAGCCTGTGGAGTGCAAAGGTTTAATATCTATAAAAGTTGTGAATTTATATAATGCGAAATTATGTCCTTTCTCATTTTTCTCCGATACGTCTTGTGATATTGACTTTAACGTTATACAGAAGAGCAGAAACTATAATTGCTTAAAAGAGATTAAAGAAAATAAGTCTGCACTTAAAAACGAAAATCAGTGTCCACGTGTTAACGATGTTTTATCCCCTGATTAAGACCAGTCCCTGACTGGTCGAAATGCCATTGAGTGCTTCATTTGCTTTATAATCAATGAATACGTTGCGATTAGCATTTTTATTGGTAATTTAGTTAGTGGTCTGATTTTGTTTTGGGGTTATAAAACACTGAAATACACCATAGTATTTATAACTGCATGAAATATAATAATACAATTAAAAATGTTAGAACAGGGATCAAAACGCGAAGAAATATAATGATTGCAATCGTTATATATTGCTCTGAATATTTAAATGGCCGAAATTCGCAAAATTACTTACAATAATAGCACTAAGGCATTGTTATAGATGTTTAACAAGTCGTAGAGCAATTAAAGTACAGATATTTTTACATTAATAAAAACAGTTAATCTTACCATATGTAACCAAAATACTGTAGCCCCGATAGTACGAACAAAACGACTAAATCTCAGTTCTAGGTACTAAAAAAGAAAGTGAAGGAAGTTATTTTGATCAAAAGAACTTGAAATATACAATTTCGTCTTTTCTATAAATACGAATATAAAAAATTACAGACTACAAATTAGAGCAACACCTAGTTCTTGTCTAATATGTCCCTTATCCCTTTTAATAAACATTTTGCACCGATACCTAACAAATAATGTTTTCGGAATATTCTTGCTGAAATAAAGCAACTACTGCTGATTTAAGAGTTCCATTATGCGGTCAGTTTTGGAGAGGGGGTGTTTATGGGTATCGTGTATAGATAAAAAAAAAATAAAAATTCGACTTTGATTCTGAAAATTGCATTCAGAATCGCTTAAAAATAAAACCATTATATATATATATATAAAAGTTTTCCTCGCCCATTCTTGGCGGAAACAGGCTTTGGGACGGGCAGAGCGCCATGTTCCCAAGCCTCTTTTTACATCACTTCTTAATGTGCCATGTCTAGAAACTTCCTGACAATGTGACACGTGTTTATATATATATATATATATACATATATGCTTCTGCTTTAAACCTTTACTAAAGCGATACGAAATTTGTAAAGCACATATTATAATACAGTAAAACACTAACTTAACGTCATTCAAGGGACCCAGTAAAAATAACGCATTATGCGGGAAAACATTACATCGAGGCAGAACAGAAACAAAACACTGATCAAGAAATAAATAGTAATTCAGTTTGCATACCTGCTATTTCTTCCATTGCACTGATTTAGACATCAATTTTCAAAATTATTTTTTAAAAATCTGTTATTTTGTATTTTGCGTTTTGTTTTTACCAGCTACCTCACAAATAGTATTATCAACGCATATGAGTTTTTATAAACTTTTCTATCGGCCTACGCTATTCAAAAGGAACGCATTCATTACTTAAAAGTTTGAATATATTGCACATATTGGTAAGAACTTGTTTTTCATAATTAATGACCAATTTTAAGAAATTGCATTGGGTCCTTCACGAAAAAAACGTTAATTGCGGGAAATCTTTCAAAGTGATAACGTTAAATCCTGAATTTTTTAACATAAATGTAGGAAATTACTAGGCAGCAAAAAATGACGTAATATGCGGGAAAACGTTAAACTGGGGTTTTGCTGTATTATATTTCTACGTTGTTTCATTTTCTACCTACAATACTGTTTTCCCAATAGTGCTTCGAATAAACATTGAAAAATTTTTGGAGAAAATTCAAATGCCAGAGTAGAAATCGGTTATAACCAGCTCTGTTTAACGATAACTTTAAATTGGTGAAAGGAAATGAAATATTTATTTAGTTTGTTCAAAATATACAGCTGGGGTTTTCAAATTTTACGTCGCGGTTCTTTGGAAAATGTCGTGGGTTTTAATAAAGAACGTCGCGAGACGTGCATAGTAACATTTTATATGAAAACATTTATGACATTTGTTTAGTGCATTTTTGTATACTTGAGAGCCGTCGATAATTTATGAGAGACAAAATATAGCCATGGGTCAATAAATTTTAAAGGACCATAACTTACAGGACAAAATCCTTTTATATCAAACAGTTATTTCGACACTGGCGTAAGGTTTAAAAACACAACATCTCGGAAGCCAACTGACCCCTTTATCAAACGAAGGTAGGTTTTTGCCTTCACTTGACAAAGGGAGCAGTTGGCTCCCGAAACGTCGTGTTTTTAAACCTTACGCCAGTGTCGAAATACCTGCTTGCTATGTAACCTCCTGATTTATCAGTATTGGTTCGTAAGAAAATCCTTTCATTACTAATCACGATACTAAATTCGATCAGTGTATATTTCCAGTAAATTTGGACTAATTTTTGTAAATCGCGTTTGGAAATAGATTATCCTTCTTTCTGGTAACTTCCCAACACCAATTTGAACAGCCAAATTGTTTTTATGCATTTTTGACCATATGTCATAACAAAGTTATCAGAATAAAGAATAGAGAGGATGGCGACGTTTAGATCATTTAATGCAAAACTTACGAAGACAGAATTATAACGAAATTACATCCTATGTTTTATATATATATATTATTATTATTATTAACACCCTACTATACTTGTTAGCAAAAGAAAGGAGCTATTCGAGATCTTTAATCTGGAATAGCTCGTAGCCTTTCTAAGGTGAAAACTGTAAGTGCTAATCTATGTAAGACGACAACTGTGTAAGCGCTAACCTATGTAAGGCCGAATCTGTTTCAGCGCTAACCTGTATAAGGCGGAAACTGTCTTACACGATATCAGAAAGCAGTTTTGGGTCAAAAACCTGGCATAAAACGTCGTACAAAATCCTCGAGTTGGGTAAAAGAATCGGCTTTCATTTGGCTTGGTTTTGGTGCTAGTACACAATGAGTCTCGTTTTTCTCCCCATCATGGCTCGGGGTTTAGTTCTATAGCCAGCATAGGTTCGGATTCCTCAGAAAGCTATAGATTCCGGCGCCCCATAAATTTTCTGTCCTAGCATCATAAAATTACAAACAAACAAACAGATTATGAAAACTTTTTATAATTTACTCAACATTTATTTAATTTCCATAACTTACTAATTGCGTATATGCTCTATACTATGTACGCTTGAGGTTAAATAAAGTAGTATTTTTTATTATTATTATTACAAAATTGAGTTGAAGCAATAGTAGCGGTTTTGCTACCATTTGAATAATCATTTCCTATATTCTGGCAGACACCTGGCGCCTTCCATTTGTTCTACAGACCCGTAGTTCGAGGTTCTATTCACCAAGGGATAGTAGTTCGGATTCCTTAGGAAACAATAAGTCCTTGCGCCATATGCACATAACAATAAATCAACTACTATGATGACGTAACACTAGCTGTTCCTTTTCCAGGAGCCCAGGGTTTGTTCACCTGTTAAAGAATGATCGTTTCCATGGTGACATCAAATTGACAGTCCCGTATCCAAGGTGATATGAGTAACCATATGAACTATATTGCTACTTAATCACCTAATGTTTGTCATCAGTGACAGCACATAATTCGCAATACCAAAGCAATATTTATTTGTATTAAATAATATATGTTCTATTTGATTATTTGTTATTTCGAATGCATTTTATTTCTTTTGTTGTCTCCATTTCATTAAATAAACCATTTCCCTTGTTACTGAAACTTTCTATAAATGTAATGCTCTTATTTTAGTATTAATATAAACATATAAAATTAATATTATCTATTACATCAATAAAAAATTAAACGTTTGCAATCACTAACATTTCATGAATAATTGCAGTTTGATTTTTTTAATGAAATTTATGGAGTTTAGTATCGAATCAAAAATCAAAATGGTGCATGAGTTATGCCCTCTATTGTAACGTGTTGAGTGTGATAATAGATCTGAACCGTTATTCGTTTTTCAAAAGGTTTTAAAGAGAATATAGCTTTCTGACTAGCCACGTGTTACAAGCAAGATTTCCCACTAAGATATATTTATACTGATAAATATTCCAGCAAAATTTTACATTACTAAGGTATTGGTTTATATTTGATAAACTTCGAAATATATAAAAATATTGCACAAATTAATTTTTTGTAACAATATTAACTCAGATATTATAAATTAATGTAAAGTTTTCTTACTTCGTAGGCACTAAGTAGACCCAGGCGGTAAAAGACGGGAAGGTAGAGGTAAGCCGTTGCAGGAACAACTAAACAAAAAGCAATATTTATCATCACATACTGGCTGCCAAACCTGTATACTTCAGCTGGAGTACCCAGCAGAGTAATCGCTGACATGAAACTGGCCAACACAGACATAGCCACCGGAAAAATGCTCAACGATCTTCCACCCATCAGGAACTCATTTGTATCGCTTCTGTTTCTACTTTTAAATCCATAGTAAATCCCTATGCCAGCTGAAATGGCCAGAGTAAAAATGAAGACCAAGTAATCTACAACACTAAAAAAGCCCTTCTCTGTATCTTCCATAATGCTCTATAATAGTCTGTAAAGTACTTTCAGATTCAGTAGTGAATAAGTTACTTAAATTCAGTGATACATAAATCACTTGTATCAGATCTCAAGTGTTAAGAAACTATCAGCTTATATAAAAGGGTCAAATGTGTATTAGCTCTATGTCAATTCAGCAGTAAGTCCGGATTTTGCTCTTGGAAAAATTACCAACCCACTCTTCAAAACAGCTGTTGCTGTTTGCTGTAAAGACAATAACCATTTAATGCAGTTCAATAATCTGAGCTCTCCAAATTGCTTTTATGAGTTTTTAGAATCAGCTATTACCATGCCTAATTATTTGCAAAGATTTACTCAGAAAATGTGGCTTACGTTTCTGAAAATAGACCACGAGTGCATCCTACTATTCGCAACCTCAATTACAATAGTTAGAATAATCAAATGTCTTGATATGTCAGGTGTACTTAACGACTGGGTGTCATGTAATTAAGATTTTGGAAGTGGTCACCACACACCGATTTTTCTAATACATTTCAAAGTATAAGCCATCAACTGAATGGGAATTTCCGCTTCACTTGTTCTTGATCGCTTGTCAATGCATGCGATGCAGTGTGGTTTTATGCGAAAATAACAAAGATAATGGCTTTTGGATACTTAAGTGCATTGCAGCGGAACAAGTTGGAAGTCAGAAAAGGGCAAATGCTGTAGGAAGAACCTCCAGTTTTAACACACCAATATTTCCGCCTTCTAGTCCTAAGAAAACACAATTACGATTTTACAACTAGTCAACGATCATTGCCAGTTTCTACAGTTGTAATAGAGATGCATGATTTTAATGAAAATATAAAGTATTCACGAAGCCTCGCTCTTAAGACTAAACTTGTCGCTAAACAACAGTCCTTAAGCAAGTGAGTGTGACTTAAAGTGTACCTTAATTTCCCATTAAAGTAATGAGTCAATAAGAGTTCCATTTACGTAGCGGCGTAGAAAACTGTGAGGATCGGGACTCAAGCCCCCACTGGATATCAAAACACATTATTTTCTCACAGACCGCATCACAAAATCTTTTTAAAGGCGCTTGAGCCCCGCATAGCCACTTGATCACCCATGAGTTTTTAACTGCTACGCAACTGCATTTAACTCCCCCTGAAACTAAATATTAATGGGAGTTGCCTATAGCCTTGAATGATGTGATTATATCGATATATACTGTAAAAATTTTTGAACCACCCGAAATTAAATCCTTGCTACGGTCTTGGCACTTATTAATCATTTTATATAAACTGGATAATCCTCTACTGGGATATATCGCAAACAAATTTTTACGTAGTCCGTTTCTTCGATGTTCAATTTTCCGCTCGTTTTCAGGGGGTGAGAAGTTACGGAATGTTTGATATACATAGAGTAGTGAGAGTAGCTTTTTAAGTAAAATTAGTAATGTCAAATTTTAGCCATAGACAACGTTTAATTTTAGTTTCAATTATACCGTCCTTGTTCTGGATTGCTCGTTTCAGGGTCCTTTGCTTGCTGCCATTTCAGGCTCCTGTTTGTGTTTAGCCAACATCTGATGGAAGTAAGAATAAGAATAAATTTATTCAGCCTTCTTACAGGTTTTTTCTTCGACAACCACCTCTGTAAGGAAGCGAATCTTTCTTAAAAAATCAAACCTTTATTCTTGACCATTGGACATTGATCCAACCTTATCTGGAAATACAGACCAGGCTCGCTCGGCCAACTTTTCTAACGTTCACATATGCACATAAACACACTGTTTACAGTTTTGGTGATACAATCTGTTGTGTCAGATTTTTAATGTTATGTTGATAGTTTTAAAGTTAATGATGTTAACTAGTGATTAGGTTATAAATGGAGAAGAGGAGAAATTTAATAGCTTGTCACATGGCTCTCATCCGAGTAGGTAACATGTTACATCAATCGTTCTTTACAGACTCCTTGGTTTGACCTATACAACCCAACTTTTAAACACTTTTGGGCCTCTATTCTTTTTCGATATTACAGTACCTGAAAAACTTGGACCTCCTTAACGCGATCATCGCCTATTCTCTTCTATCCAGGCTTTACTTAGCTATTTTCCTACTCTCATTGTTCTTAAATCTTCCCCAACTCCATCAAGCTACCTTTTCTCAGGACGTTACACTTTTTTCTTCCTATTGGATTGGTTCAATATTCTTTTGTTTTTTTTAGGGTCAATAGCAAATCCAGAAATCTTTCAAGGGAGGAAGGGGTTGCCATTTATCTCCGATTCCTGTTTTTAGCCACATTTCCAGTACTCTTCATTTCATTTTCCGTGCTATGATCCTGGCTCAAGGGGGGGGGGGAACAAAACGTTCGTCCCATCCCCACTTTGTATGTTTACCAATGTTTAGGGCTTTCTCATTTGTTTATTTCCACTTTCTTAAGGAATTTTATTTGATTAGATGGCCAAGTTAGCATTGAGGGAACTAATAATTTTTATATTGTATAAGCCTTTAAATGTCTGTTTTTTTACCAATACAATACAATACAATGGAAATTTATTTAGGCGGAATAGTGTTATATTATGGTATTTTTATCTTTGTAAATGATTTTCCTCGTTTAAATAATAGTAAACACCAAATAGACTATCTTGCTTTGTAGATGATCTTCAAAATACAATGTGTTGCAATGAAATATATGCACCCAGAAATAATTGAGCTACAACTACGAAACTCGGCATGTGTATAGTGTTGGAGTAGATGAACAAATGATGAAAATACCGTAACAAAACACCGTTTTACTGACGTGCAGTATTACAAATAATGTGCCTGTCAATAGGCGGTAAGACAACCCTTGGAAGCCAAACAAGCCGATACTTGATAGGGCATGGAGTCGATGAAGTGGTTAATATTCCGCTGCGGTAGATCCTGCCAGAAATGCAGCAACTGCTGAACGAGTTTAGAGGTATTCCGAGACGGCTGAAGTTGCCTACCTAACGTGTCCCAAACATGTTCGATAGGCGAAAAGTGTGAAGATCTGGAGGCCACTCGAGGACAATAACGCCTCCAAGACATCGTTGCGGCAACCGAGCAGTATGTATCACCGGCTGTAAAATATCGTCGACGTACTTGCGAACGGTGAGAGTACCTCCTACACAACTAAAGGTGACCGGTTGTCCGAGGAGATCGCTCAGCAGACTATCACAGTAGGTGTAATGGCTGTGTGCAGCTCAGTAACAAATGTTGGATTCGATCGCTGACCCCCTCGTCTTTACACACGCATACGGTGGCCATCAGCATCGAGTGAAAAGAGGATTCGTCACTAAAGATGATATTCCTCCTATCGGACACTGTCCAGTTTGATCGCGTGAGTGGCACCATTCCAGACATCGCCTATGGTGGCGGGTATCAGACGCAAACGCCGTAATAGTCGTCAAAACCTGAGCTCAGCGTAAGCTAGTCGTCGCCGAATGCTATCCCTTGATATCACTGGACCCTACGAGTTAGAAAATGGCGTCGAATTGTTTATTAATAGCGTCACTTTTGGTGCGGACTTGGCTGCTCTCTTGATTGCGCGATCCTCTCGCGCATTGGTGATCCGGGGACGTCCAGAGCCACTGCGACGGCTGATTATACCTTCTTTGAGTCACTGATTCCAACACCGGGCTACTACCACATAGCTTCGTCCAATATGCCGGCCGATCTGTCTGTTCGACCAGCCACTCTCTCTGAAGCTTATGATCCGCCTCCTTTCAAAGTCGGACTACTGTAGTGCCATCGGGTATGTCTATAAGTCATCTTTGGTGCCAGTGTCGTATATCCGAGCTACCAATCCAGTTGTAAATGCCAATCACTCATCGCACCGGTCCTTTTAAATTCTACTCGCGTCTCAGTTCATACACACATTGCATGCCTCCACAATACTCTTCGGTACTGTACGTTTGATCATTTGCATAACTCGCTGAGCAACATTTACATGCCGAGTTTCGTAGTTGTTACTCAATTCATTCTGGGTGCATATATTTTATTGCAACTGAGTGTATATAGGTAAGTTTAACCAGACAACGATATAATTGATTGAAATGCGATGTAGGGATAAGCTAAATATATGTAGGTATCATTACTGAAAAATAAAACAAGTAAAATCGTAATTTCACTGTTGAATATTAAATTTACAAATTATATGCAAATTCGCAATAAAACAACGGTTAACACATTTTATTTCAATATAACTAAACCGGAATGAAGAAATTCTGAGATAGTTTGCATTAAAAATTCAATTTGATTCAACATCAATTTAATCTATGAATTCATAGAGATATTTACTCAAATTACAACGACTATAGAATAGCACCACGTCAAGGACTCTCATAATTCCTTACTTAATCTTTTATTAGAGACGGCAATGGCAGCACCAGCGTGATTTACAAAATCATAGAAAATTTATCTTGCGTAACATAATCTACATACGAGGGCTGTCACACACCTTTCCAAATGTAGGAAAGCGACAGGCTTCATTCGGAATGCAAAATACTTGTATTTTTCACGGCTTCAGAAACTGTTTACAATTCGAAACAGCATACATTCATAAAGACTCCCAAGTCTCGATAAATGGAAATAGTTTTAACACGGTGAGACACGTAAGATTTATCTGCTTAACCTTATATAGTATTCATCGGATAAATAGATTAACAAAACCGAGTCTCAAGACAAAATGTTATTTTTTAACCATATTCTATAGGTACACATATATATTTCGTTAATATTTGGCAAAACAAACGGAATTCGACAGTTTATGCATTCATATGTCTGAAAGCGGGACAGCTTCGTAAGTTTTCCCTAAATTTATTCTTGCCGGTGCTTGATTTGTTTGGAACCTTTGAACAGTTGCGGATTTTAGGATACTGATAATGCTGGACTGGCCACTTTGGTTTAATGCTTCATTTGTATCGTCGGGACTTGATTTACTCAAGGTGGAATGCCGTTTAGGAACTTCAACTACACACTCTCTACCGGACAGTTTTTTTGAATTAGTAACTAAACAAAAATCACCGCATTCATTTAGTGTATTCTTTATCGTCTTTGTTTTAACTTTATATGGTTTTATTTTACCTTGTCTTGAACTAATATGAGCTGTTTTTGATGACGTGGTTGTCGATTTTGTTGCTGTTCGAGGATTTTCAAAATAAACTCTAAATTTCTTTGACGTTTTGTTTTGAGTGTTAGAAAGTATCGGTGTTTCATTTGAATTGTAATGACTTTTACCATAAAAAGAATTTTGCTTTTGTCTGCTATTCTTAGGTTTATCCGACTTATTCGTTATTGGATCATATACATTAAAATTGTTTTTAGAATTTCCAGTATTTATGGAAGTTCCAAAAGGGGTGTTAAAATCGGATGATTTGTGTTTAAATAACTTGAGATTTTTACGGCTATTTCTTTTCCTTTTGCATAAATATAGAGCTACTATGGTTAGAATGATGACGCTTAAAATAATTGCACCTCCAGAAACTGTGGTAATTAGGAATATTTGTTTCTGTTCATCCGATGACAATTCTCCTTTCTTTAAGGGCTCCACAGAAGGTTGAATATTTGGATATAGTGCAATTCTATCTTCAACTAAAGCTCGTGCAGCGACTATATTACGTTTACCATGACTATTCCTTTTCTCCAATTTACTCCTATTACTAGGATGGTACTTGCTGAATAGCAATCTCCTCATATTTTGAACATGTTTTACACTGTATAATGCTCGATTTGTATTTTCTGATAGAAAGCCATTTTCTTCTGACTCGTACCGTTTCTTTCGTATCTTGTTCTTTAGCTGGAGTTTCAGAGCACTGTCTCGGTCAAGAGGGAATCCTTCTTCCTTTTGATAGCAATTCTTGGAAGGATCATAATGTTCATTTTCCTCGAAAAGTTTCGTAGTCCAGTTATCTTTAATGTCAAACGTAGTTAGCTTGTCTGAGCGGTGGTTTAATTTCGTAAGCTTTTCAATCTTACTTTTTAGAGGAGACATCCTCCCTTTAACATTTTCGAATATCTTGTAACTTTGATAACGTTTTGGTTAATATTAGCACATTATTTGTGGCTATTTTTAATATTCGTAAGATGCTATATTTCGGTCATTAAAATGGAAATAAAAATTGTTTAACCTACGGCTTGATGCATAAAAAAGGAATTCTATTGCTCTTTATTTAACAATAATACTTCGAAAGTGTGCAAATCTTTTGCAGAAGAAAATTTCACTGTTGTAAAACAATGAAAATATGTATAAACTATATTAAAGTTGCTAATTTCATTTGTTGTAAAAGAATTGGCATTGTTAGTTTGTTAATTGCATCGATTAAACAATGAAATATGATTTTATGAACACAAAGATTTAAAAATACTTAGGCGTTTGTAAATATTCTTTGTGATATTTGTCAAATCATAATTATTAGCAACAATTTTTATGAATTTTATAAGAATGTAGTTTCTTGCCGGTAACGCATGTAAGTGCAGTTTAAGGTCCATTATAATCAGAGACATTTGGATTAAGTGTTTTAAATGGACATGAAATTGTCTTTCGTGTCCCTTATTTAAATATTTATTAATTTTCAAAATTCTGCATTTATTGGTGAGAAACGTGTTCGAAAATGAGTGTAGCATCAATTGTTACGTGGAGTGCTACGTGAAATACCGTCCTATGGTGAGTGTGATCTCGTTAGCCAGAAGTATGTAAAGTGACTGTCATTGACTTCCGGATGAGTCACTGTTTTTTTCGATTTCGTGATTTAGGCGTCGTGATGGGTTCTGCGCTCACGAAAATAACGTAGGCTTCGTAAGCAGGTTTGCGACTGTATTATGATGGGAAATAAACGTTAGCGTCAAAAATAATTATTCACCACAGGTGCATTCTATAGGTGTGCAACTCACCATTCTAAGATGCAATGATTATTTAGGTATAGGTGTAGGTGTAACATATTTCCAGAGGCACGGAGGAAAAGCTACAATCTAAATGCAGAATAGCTAGGGCCCGAATACCCGAGCTAGAGCGACGGGTGTGTTTCCATACTCCCAGCTACTGCTCGACACTTCAATCACTACCAAAACATCCATCTGTTAGCCCATCTAATAGAGAAAGTTTCTTCACCAGCCGACCTCAATTTCTTCGAAGCCTTCCATATTCTTTCGCATTCCTCTTCTACTGTTAACCATCAGCTTCCGTTCAATTCCATGTCCTCTATTTGGAGAAACTTCATTCGTCCCATAGCAAAAGACGCGGCTACGGACCCACAACTGGTTTACCCGAACTAATTTTGGACTAGCAATTTGGCATCGACAGTCTTTCTAGCACGTGTGCCACATTAGTGTAACTAGGGTTCTGAAGAAGGAAGCCTAAACGCGCTTCCGAAATAGCTATAAACCATCGTATTTATTTAAACTGTGTTAATGTGTTTTATTTTATTTAATAATTTGCACAGTGTGTCGTTTCATCTTTGCCCTATTGAATGTACAGTATTATATAATGATAGGAAGTATTGTATATAATTAACATTAGATGATTACATGTAACAAATATAATTATATATAAACCTAATTCAATATAATAGGTATATAAAAATGTATTATACAATGATACAGGGACATGTTAACGTTTTGGAGAAGGGGGGAGAGATTTTTTTTGCGGTGATAAACTGGTGGTGCCATCTATTGCCACAAATTCCCAACGGTTAAATTATTAGATAAAATATTTACTCATTAAATGGTTAAAATAAAATGAATTACAAAACACCACCATTTGAACTGTTTACGATTTTACTGATTTCGCAAAGCACCACGCCTTAAAGTCGATAGTTTCTCAAAGACTGAAAGAAAATGCACTAGTAAAGAGACTCAATTTTTTTTTAATCATAGATACGCTATAGGCCACTCTCAAAGGTAATAGTAGTAGTGCTGACATCTATTGACAAAAAATAAAATTAAAGTACGAGGTTCTTTCTTTCTTTCTTCTTTGCTACATTAGTGGCAATGTTTAATGTTATTTTGAAGTTAAAATTTTAATAGTATTCCTCGATAGGGGAGTGCAAAATACACCTTTGGCCCCTCCATTTTCGAGACTGGGGAAGTGAAAACCCCCCTCCCCATTCTGGCACTTGCCTGCAATGATAAGAAATACGATTGGCACTAAACCAACTTCCCCTATAAGTTTAAAGCAATCATACGTATGAGGAAAAAACGTATTTTAAAAGCAATCAACGTTTCATACCTTTGTAGATTTTCCAAAATCGGAATGCTAACACACATAACCTCTAGAGTACAAAAATATTGATCTTTCAGAAGTTAGAGAGTTTCGACAAATCCACGACGATTTTGTGTTCACTTGAAACCATTTTTGGAAGTTGTCTTCGTTTTTTAAATCTACCGGTAGCTCAAAGAAAAAATTATCTGGTGAATTGAAGGTACTTGTGATAATTTTATGACGAAATTCCGAATACGGCAAAATTTGACCCAAAGGACTGTCGTCGTCCATGTTGTTTTCCGTGTTTGTAATGTCCGAGTTAACACCGTCCCCATGATTATTGCCGATTGGTTGAATCATCCCTGGTTGCAAGAAGCATGTAGGTTTTCAAAATATCCGGCGCGCTCATAGAAAACTTGTCCCCCAAATTTTCCCAGCGACGATTCCCTCACGCTGTTTTTCTCCAACAGATGGCGACTTCTACAATGGGCTAATACCCCCAATTTAGCAGACTATAAATACCAATTAACAGCCCAGTTCCTGATTACATACAGAAATATATTGCTTTTTTCTCAAAAAATTATCGTATTTTATTTTCCAACGACGATGATGATATCGTGATATGATAACAGTTCATAACAAATTTTTAAAAAATTTAAATCTTACATACCTTTTTCTGCTCTCTCATTTTTTACACTGAAGACGGTTTGTTGAATGAAATGATTTCTCCGGATAAAATGATTTCTCAGTCATGATCAATAACTGATAATGAATTGATAGTTTATACTGAAAGCTAAATTTCAAAATGCATATAAAAGCAGACTTTATTTTAATGGTTAATAAAATAAAGAATTATACAGAATTTTAATCAAGTAATTATATAATTATATGTTACACATGAAGAACGTCCTGGTGGCACTGACAAGAAACTGCTACTTGCGAAACAGGGTATAAAGGCAGTATGGATTATACAATCTCTATTTAATGAATAAACGCCAATATTTCGCTATAAATGATAATATTTTCAGTGATGGCAGTACCTCTATATCAATTGCTAGTCTTTAGAAAATTATTTGTTAAATTATGTAATGGATTAATTAGCTTTCAACACGATGTTCTTCTCCGATATTTTTCTTCATTTGTCTTGTTAAAAATGATTTCACTATTGGCACAGATGCTGGCTTCCGGAAGCTGAAAAGATAGAAATTGTGAGAGTTGAAATATGCTTTGGGGTGCCTTTATTCAGTAGTTGTATTCAGTTTTATTATAGAAACTTTCGATATAAAAATTGATGTGCTATTCACTTTATTAAGATACTAATATTATTGGTGGTATTTCGATACAATTAAATTAGTTTTACATATACATTAAATACCAATTAAAGTATATCGAACCAATAATTGGCATATAATGGATTGTGCGTATATTAATTGCACTAATATTTCATTATTAGTGGTGTTATTGCTATATACGTATTAGATATATACATACTTTTGCCATAATATCAAAAAATTACTAAAACTATTTTTAAGGTATATTTATCTATAATGATATACATCATTACATTTTATAGCCACTGCAAAATGGATGTTGAGTGTTACGGTCCAGACACTCCCTCATAATAATAGCTATATGACAAACTCAGTTCAAACCAGGGGCGTGCCCACGTAGCATAAAGGCAGGATTTAAAGTGAGACCGGATGTAAGCTTTAGGCCACACCTTCTGTGCCCAAAACATGGAAAAAGCATTTGATCATTCTACAATTTAAGGGGCGGTCACTTGATAAGATACTTCAAAAATATTTTTTTATTTACTCTAAAAAAA